>BQNB010011059.1:0-82364 GCA_026074375.1 Tanacetum coccineum
CACAACTACACAACTATACCAACTATACTATAACACTTCTTGATTTGATAATAAGAAGTATTCTTCTCTTGCACTTGAGAAATTGAGCTTGGTTCACTTGGAAACAAAGCTTTATGATTAAATGATCAAAGGAAATAAAGGAGTGTATAAACTGATTTAGAACAGAAAGAAAGTATGTGCAAAAGGTGAGAAAATCAGTGGGGAATAGTCTAGTATTTATAGGGAAGCTGAGACAAAAAAAACACGTGGTCGTTCCCCTTAATTAGGGTGCCAGTCCCTTTAAAATTAAGGGGGCCGCCCGTTATAATTAAGGGGGCCGTCAATGCCTGACGCTCCCTTTTTTATCTTTTCTGAATGAGGTGTTTTCTGGAATATTTCTAGCCGTTTTTAGGTAGAAAATTTGAATTCAAAATATTTATTTGAATAAAACATTTCTTTCAAATCTAAAAATGTTTTATAAAAGATATAAAAATGTTTGTGTCATTTTTATAAAAAGTGTGAGGTTAAATAAAAAATCATTTGATCGTAAACTACATTAAGCATTTATTTATTTATACCTTTAAGTGATTAAATTTTTGAAATGAAAATTTACTACTAATTACTTGTTTACAATTAATTTTTCATTAATTGTTTTTACATTTTGTGATTATCAAAACGTAGAGAGATTGAAAAATATTAAAAATGTTTTTAGGCATTATTTCTATCAACAGTTTTTATTAAAATTTATGATACGAAGATGTATGCATGCTTCTTCGTACATATTTGTCACATCAAATATTATACCCTTTATCAAATAAGTTATTGCCATATAATTTGTAAGAACACTTGCAGATGCTGTTTACTATGCGTGAGCCGTATGTAGATTGTAATCACAAGGTGATTATACACTTTTTCGTGAGACGTTAGTGTTACATAATTACACTTCTTGATTTGACGACTTAATCGGTTTAGTGGTAAGACCCTAAACTTGAGGCATAGATGGGATGAAACATGCTTACTAATATATTATTGTAATAAAGTAAGTCCCATAAGGTTCTAGGAATTGTACCGGTGGCAATTATTGATCGTCAATTACCTTTTGAATACACCATCACTAGCAGATCAACTGATGTGGTGGTGGTATGTCAAGTAGGGTCCTAGCCTTTATAAAATTAATTGTTTATTTGATTAAGCATGGGTAGTTAATTTTCTTCAAGGAGTATTATCGAAAATACTAAATACTTGAACTTTTATGCTTTGTAGATGGCACTACCTGTTCAAAACATAAACCATTCGTCTTTCAAGTCGATGTTTGAAAGAGAAAAACTTTCTAGAAATAATTTCAATGACTGGTTTCGTCAACTTAAGTTAGTCTTGAGAGTTGAAAAGAAAATGTTTGTCATTGAACAACGTATTCCCCCTGCTCCTGCAGCTGATTCCGCAGCAAATGTGCTGGCGAAATGGAATGCAGTATATGATGCTCATAATGAGGTGGCTTGTCTTATGCTTTGGAGTATGAATCCTGAACTTCATAGACAATTTGAAAATTATTCACCTTATGAGATGCTTCAGTAGCTTAAATCTATGTTTGAGAAACAAGCTGGAATGGAGAGGTTTGACCTAATCTAAACTTTCCATGCTTGCAAACAAGAGGAGGGTAAACCAGTTGCTGCATATGTTCTAAAGATAAAAGGATATGTAGATCAACTGGAACGTCTTGGTTATGTGCTACCACAAGATCTTACGGTTTGTCTAATCTTGAATGGCCTCACTAAAGATTTTGCTGGATTTGTGAGAAATTACAATATGCATAACATGAGGAAGATAATTGGTGAACTACATGCTATGCTCATTGAGTATAAAAACGGTTTACTTAAAAAGGCTGAAACACCACAAGTAATGATGATTAAAAGTGATAAAATCCAGAAAGCCAATAAGAAATTGCTTAAAGCTAAAGGTAAGGGTAAAGCTAATGGCAAAGGAAAGGATAAACAAGTTTATATCCCTAAGCCTAAAAACCCTAAACCTACTGCTAAAGAGCACCCAGCTAAGGATGACATCTGCCACCACTGCAAGGAGGTGGGTCATTGGAAGAGGAATTGTCCTGTTTATCTTGCTGAGTTGTTGAAGAAAAAGAAGCAAGTTGGCACTGCCAGTTCTTTAGGTATCTTCACAATAGAATTATTTTCTTTCCATGATAAATCCTAGGTGTATGACACTGGTTATGGTACTCACATTTGTATTACAAAATAGGGGTTTATAGAAGCAAGAAAGCTGAAACAATGAGCTCTCTATTTGTACGTGGGCAATGGTGTTTGTACACAAGTAGAAGCTATTAGAAGTTTTGACTTAGTTTTGCCTAATGGCCTTGTGATTTGTTTAGACAATTGTCATTATGCACCTTCTATAACTAGAGGTGTTGTTTCAGTTACTGTTTGATAGAAAATGGACTTGTCTAATGTTTTACGAATTTTAGAATTTCAGTTTCTAAGAACAATGTTCTTTATTTTAATGTTATTCCCAGTAATGGTATTTATGAAATTGATATGCATGATCTTGTACCAAATGTTAATTTTATTTATAATGTTAGCACTAAAAGAGCCAAACATAACTTGGACTCTACTTATCTATGGCACTGTTGTCTTGCCCATATAAGCAAGAAACGTATTGAAAAGCTGCAACAAGAAGGGCTTTTAAAATCAACAGATGATGAGTCATTTGATCAATGCGTATCTTGTTTATCGGGCAAGATGACAAGGAAATCGTTTCCACATCGTCCCGAAAGGGCGATTGATCTTCTTAGAATAATACATACTGATGTATGTGGTCCACTTAGACATGTGTTAAGACAAGGTTCTAGCTACTTTGTTACATTCACGAATGATTATAATCGTTATGGTTATTTTTATCTTCGTAAGCATAAACATAAGGTCTTTGAAACATTCAAGGTGTTTAATAATGAAGTGGAAAATCAACTCAGGAAGACTATCAAGACTCTTCGATCAGATCGAGGTGGCAAATACATAAGCCAAGAGTTTAAAGATTATCTTAAAGCTTGTGGAATTTTCAACAAATACTCCTCCATACACACCACACAACAATGAGTGTCTAAGGAGAACTCATACTTATTAGACATGGTGGATCGATGATGAATCTTACAACTCTGCCTTCTTTCCTTTTGTGATATGCTCTAGAGTTCTGCAACATGCATTCTCAATATGGTTCCAAAAACGAAGGAAGATAAAGACACCATATGAACAAAAAAAAAATGTGGTATGGAAAAGTTTCCAAACTTTGTTCTTACTAAAGTCTGGGGAATGTGAGGCTCTTATGAAGAGAGATCCGGCCTGAAAAACTGAACAAATATCTTTAAGTGTATCTTCATTGGTACCCAAAGGAAACGATGGGTTACCATTTCTACTTCCCACCTAAAAACAAAATTGTTGTTGCAAGGTATGATGAATTCTTTGAGAAACGTCTCATAAGTCAAGAAATCTAGTGGGAGGGCGGTAGATCTTGAAGAAATTCAAGAAAGAAGAAGATACACACATTCTGAAAACGATCATAGCAACATTCTAGAGGTGGAGGGTTTTGAACCACCACAACCACCACAAAAGGAAGTGATTCCGATTCGTAGGTCCAAAAGGACACATCGAGCTCCAAACCGCTTATGTCTAAATGTAGAGGTGGAGGAGCATAGTCTAGGGGATCTTAATGAACCCCCACTTGCTATCAAAGCTGCGATTTAGTTTTGAATCTATAAGTGATCGGATGCTATGAATGTGGAAATATAATCCATGATGGACAATATGGTATGGGTCCTGGTCGATCTTCTCCTGGTTAAAGACTGTTGGGAGTAAGTGGATTTTTAAGAAAAAGACTGACATGGATGGTATTGTACACACCTATAAAGCTCGTCATGTAGCAAAGGGTTATACTCAACTCTACGGGGTTGATTATGAAGAAACGTTCTCACCCGTCGCTGTCATTAGAGCTATTAGGATTCTCATATCTATAGCAGCATTCTATGATTATGAGATATGGCAAATGGATGTAAAAACTGCCTTCTTAAATGGTTATCTTGTTAGGATTATGAAAAAGACTCGGTCACCCCCGTGTATTGTTTAGTATAGCAAAGCTCGTAGTCAGAAAGTAAGCGTATGACTTTCGGTATTGGGCCGGGTCTTTTACCCAAGTGTTAAGCCCATACCCAAGCCCATAGAGCTCACAAACACATGTATATAAACCCCTTTCCAGCCATGGGAAGGGGTTGGTTGTTCATTTTATGATAATACTTTATCTTGCATTTTCTCTCTCTAGAAATATCACTTTCTCTCTCTAAGATTAAGTAGCCAACCCATCATCTCTTGCTTGTGTTATGATATCCAATATACTATAATTGGTATCAGAGCCCATGGGATGATTAGCTAGATTGTGTGTGCGTTTCCTTGGTTAGTTTAGATCAAAAGTTTGGTTTTGAAGGTTTATGGTATTTATCTTGACACTCTTTGATTCTGATGTTTGTGATGTTTAAAGTTAGTGTTTTTATAGTTGTTTTCTTATAACCTTCTAGGGACAAGTTGTTTTATACCAAAAGAAACCAATTAGAACAACGTTCAAAAGGGTGATTTTTAGGTGTTTTTAGGTGAAAAAGTTCGTATTTTCTTCGTTGCGTTTTGACCTTCTGAGACATTCTTGGTTGCGTTTTTTTAAAGAAAGTACATTGCGTTTTGTCGTTTTGTATAGTACTATTGTACTACGTTTTGTCTTATTAGAGGTTGCGTTTTGATCACTGCGTTTTGACCTAGAGGTTGGATTTTGGTCATTGCGTTTTGACTGCAGGTTGCGTTTTGAAGACTTTCGTTGCATTTTGACTAGGGGAGACTCTGTCTAATTCTTTAATTGGTTGCGTTTTGATCAAGTCTCAAGACTCCATTGCGTTTTGATCAAGTCTCAAGATTTCATTGCGTTTTGATCAAATCTTAAGATTCTTCATTGCGTTTTGACAACTCTTCACTGCGTTTTGACAAAACTTCATTGCGTTTTGATCAAATCTCAATATTCTTCATTGCCTTTTGACAAAACTTCACTGCTTTTTGCCTAAGTTTCATTATCAACATTAAGGATATAACTGTTATTTAACTAAACCAGATTCTCCAATCAAACAACATATCAACCTAATCCACAAACAATCGCACTTTTAACATACATTCACTAATCATTGATCGATCAACTTAATTCATATATAAGTAAATCTCTATGGCTAATCTTTCAGAGGACATCTAATGTGACGGTTTGATTCCCGACCACTATGCTTGATAGGCGACTTTGCGTTATGGCAACATTGCTATTGATTATACTGGTCAGGGTAAGGAGAGTGGGGGTAACATCCTTAAAGTCCAATTGATGAAGGACCATTTTAGATGGGACACGCGAGTAATTGTTGTGAAGGAAAACTGAGGTCCAATTACTGGTCTAAACGACCTCGCGTTTCATTCGGGATCTGTCACAGGATGAGAAGGATGTACAATGCAGACATTCGGGCAACAAACATCATACTTCAAGGTCTACCAAAAGATATCTATTCACTTATTAATCATTACCCTGAGGAAATGGACATATGGGACAATGATGAAGGATGCTTTGGAAGATCGGAATAACAAAGGAAGACGTGAATCAAAATGTATGATAAACTTGAACACTTTCTTCGAACAAGGAGGAAAACCATTCATGACTACTATGTCCGGTTTGCCAAGCTCATTAATGACATGCGGAACATCAAGATGACAATGTCAAAAAATACTGTCTGTACTCAAAATTTTGTGAATAACATGCTGCCTGAATGGTAGATTTGTTCCTCTATGAACTAAACAAAGCTTGAAGGATTCGAACTTGATCAACAATATGCTTACCTGAAGCAAACATGAGGACATGCCAACGAGAATAAGATGACTGTTGGAACTTCCTCACACAACAGAAATTTGATCCTCTTGCCTTTGATGTCTAATGTTTTACTCAACATTATCATTCTCGTCATAAAACATATCACCGACACATCTCATCAACCACATTCTACTGACACCTCACAATATTGATTTGGGACTTTCTCCAATGACACCAAATCGGAGAAAACCTAACAACACACTTTGCCTTACTCACCCAGTTCATAGCTTACTTTCTGCCTAAACAATGCACCTAATCCGAAAGCACTTTACGGGTTAAAAAGCTCCCGGGCATGGTTATGCACTTTGTCAAAATTTCTTCTGGCACAAGGTTTCTCCAAGGGTGTGTCGATCCAACTTGTTCATTTCGGAAAACAGGCAAACACACTCTTATGTTCAAATATATGTGATGATATCATATTTGCCTCCGCCGACCCTAATGATTGTGACCAGTTTCTATAAAATGAGTTCTTAAATTTCAAATGTCGGATGATGGGTCAAATATCATTTTTCTTAGGCTTACAAATTTCTCAAAATGCCTAGAGGCATTTTCATTAATCATATAAAATATGCAATGAGATTTTAAAGGAATTTGATCTTCATAAAAGTGACCCTGTTTGACACTCCTATGGTGAGCGAACAAAACTGGATGAAGACCTCTCAGGGACCCCTGTTGACCAGACCAAATATCGCAGTATGATTGGGTCCCTGATGTACCTCATAGCCAGTAGACCTGACTTCGTATTTGATGTGTGCATGTGTGCGAGATATCAATCTATGCCCACTAAAAAAAGCACCTTAAGGCAGTTAAACGGGTCTTTCGGTATCTCCAAGGAACCATCAATATGGGTCTTTGGTATCCGAAAGACACCGCCATGACACTAACAACATACGCAGATGCAGATCATGCAGGTTGTTAGGACACTCGCAGAAGTACATCTGGCAGTGCTCAGTTCCTTGGTGATAAGCTAGTCAGCTGGTCCTCAAAGAAGCAAACTAGCACGTCATTACATTACAGAGGTGAATACATCGCAATGTCTGGTTGCTGTGCCCAAATCCTATGGATGCGGTCTCAATTATCAGATTATGGCTTCGCTTACAATCGCATCCCTCTGTACTGTGACAACAAGAGTGCCATAGCCCTCTTGCTGCAACAACGTTCAGCACTCCAGGTCTAAACACATCGACATCCGACATCATTTCATCAGAGAACAAGTGGAAAAAGGAGTGGTTGAGTTGTATTTCGTGAGGACAGAGTATCAACTGGCGGATATATTCACTAAGGCGCTGCCCAGAGAACGATTCGAATTCATTCTCCCAAGGCTTGGCATGAAGTGTATGAAGCCGGAGACACTCAAAAGTCTTCAGGATGATCAGGATGAGTAACGGATTGGCTTCAAGTATCCTATGTAAATATGTACATACTTAAACCCAAAAAGAAAAATACAAAAATATAAAACCATCAAAAATCCATAAAAATCAGAAAATAGAAAATGCCAAAAATAGTTTTCTTCAAGACATGTCTTCCGTTTATCGATAACATTTACGGTCCTAGAAATGTCATTCAATAATGACACGGGTCTTTAAATGAAGCTCGAACGGAAGTTTAAACCTTTCAAAACATGTCTTAATGGCTTGCAGTTATTTCAGACTGCAACCCGCTTTTCAAAATGAGGAAAGCACGTCGCCAAAAAGACGGCTGTTCCTAACAACGGGTGATTAAGTTCTCCCGGGCATGGATTACTTTATATCCTTGCAACCTCGATCTAATGTACGCTTCAGTGCATTATTTCTTGATTAAGAAGAGAAGTCTTCTTTTATCCTTATAATTTTCCGTCTATGATTCTTCAGAAAATTATTTGGATTTCACGTGGTGGCTTAATGTTGTTTTTGACAATCAATCGGACTTGGATTTTCATTAATTTGACACTCAATCAACGACTACAGCTCTTTAAATAGAAAACGGGTCATTGATCGAGGGGGAGAGTGGTTTCTTTCAAATTCATGACATCTATCAGGCATTTTTTAACACACAAGATTTGGTAACTCACGAGGCTATGGATTAAGGGGGAGTTAAACTGGAGTTGACTCAAAATGGTTCAAATATGTCAATTGAATGTTTGTTTAGGATCTTATTTGCTATGTGCTAACTGTATCCTAGGCTTATTAAATGTGAAGGACCAATTGTGTCATTTCCCCAAAGTTAATCAATCCATTAGTTGCTATGTATCCCTAAACATTAAAGAAATATGAAAAGTGAGGGACCATTTGTGTAATTTACATTACATAATTAGAAATAAGAAGGAGAGGGACCAATTATGTCAAAAGATGAAAGGTATAACCTAGGTACAAATAGTGGTGTTGCGTTTTGACTTGGTCAAAACCCAAATATCTAGTCAACCTTTTCAACATTTCTCTCTCAAGTCTCTAGATTGCGTTTTGATTAAGCTGTGCTGTCTAGTGTGTTTCTTCGCTTAGACTCTCGTGTGATTACCTCCTCGACTCACTGGTTAGTGTTTGGTTTTGTGTTTTAATTACTGGGTTCGCATTTACCTAGGTGTTAGATGCTTTGTTAATGCTTGAATTGATTCCCCGCCTCCTCCATTAGTGTCCTTATGATTTTCGAATAGTGGTTGCCCTTTAAAGCTAAGTGATACTCGTTGATAATTAGTTCTTGGCTGCGTTTTGTAGTTAAAATTCATGTTGCGTTTTGATAATTAGGTTCTTGGTTTGCGTTCATGTTGCGTTTTGATAGTAGGTTCATGTTGCGATTTGATAATTAATGCTTGATTGCGTTTTTGAGTTTACGTTCTTGTTGCGTTTTGATAGTTTAGTTCTTGGTTGCGTTTTGTGGTTCAAATTCATGTTGCGTTTTGACAGTTAGTTCTTGATTGCGTTTTATGGTTAAATTCATGTTGCATTTTGATTTGATAATTAATAATTGACTGCGTTTTGATTTGGGATATTAGATTGCGTTTTGGCATTATTTATATGTTGCGTTTTGGCATTATTCATATGTTGCGTTTTGGTAATTAATCTTGGAACAGGGCAAAACGCAACTTGTTGCGTTTTGATTAGAAGAAATTTTTTATTAAAATAGTAAAGCCACCTTTTTCAAATTTTTTTAAATTGGCTGCGTTTTGACTAATTTTAATATTATAACCACTGCGTTTTGATGGATGCGTTTTGATGCCTGCGTTTTGATTATGACTGCGTTTTGACTCATTGCGTTTTAAGTATAACTGCGTTTTGATTATGACTGCGTTTTGACTCATTGCGTTTTAAGTATAACTGCGTTTTGACTCATTGCGTTTTGATTGTGACTGCGTTTTGACTCATTGCGTTTTGAGTATGTATTAGTCAAATATCATTGCGTTTTGGTTTTGAAGTTGCTGAAGATTGGTGTTTGATTAAAGTGTCTTATCCATTGCCTGTGTCCTGCATGGTTTGTTAATTTCCATTGAATCTTATGGTTAACTCGGTGTGTCTTGTTCTCTCTTTGATGAGTTAACATCCGTTAATTCAAGAGTTGGCCAAACTCACTGATTTACGTCATAACACGATCTAAGAGTCATTTCTCTTGAATCTTGTGCATACGTGCTTAACATCCGTGCATCAGCTTACATCTAACAAGATCTATCTGCATGTTATTTCCTCTGTGATTGTAATTGCGCAGATACAATGACTGATGCTGTACATGCACCCGCAATGGCACCACCCGTCCGTACAGATGAACAGATCTTACCACGCATTCGCTGGGTGCCAATTGGGAAAAGCAACTGCTATCTGAATGAAGAAAAATCTCAACCCAGCCCAATTTTCAAGATTGCTGTGGACATTCTCAAGCAAACAAATTTCTTCAGAGCTTTTACAGCGTCATCTACAATACCGGCAATCTACATCCAACAATTCTGGGATACTATTTGTTTTGACAGTAAAGCTGGGAGTTATAAATGTCAACTGGACGAGCAATGGTTTAATCTCACTCAAGACACGCTCAGAGATGCTCTTCAGATCACACCAGTCGACAACAACCAGGCTTTCTCTTCTCCTCCAACTCCTGATACTCTTGTTGAATTTGTCAATAAGTTGGGGTATCCAAAGGAAGTAATACACCTGTCTAATGTCACCACTAATGACATGTTCCAACCGTGGAGGGCACTAACAACCATTATAAATCTGTGTCTTGCGGGAAAGACTTCTGGATTTGAAAGGCCGAGAGCCCCAGTGCTACAAATCCTTTGGGGTGTTGTCAATCGAGCTCACATCGACTATGCTGAAAGGATGTGGGAAGAATTTACTCAATCCATCCACACCTTCACAGAAGACAAAAGGAAGTTGGCACAACATACTCTGGGGAAGAAGAAAGCAACTCTTATCCTTATTCCAAGTATCAGGTTCACAAAGTTGATCATATTTTACCTGTAACGGCTGCACAACTTCCACCCAAGACCCGACTCTCCACTACATCTGCCTACTGAGGAACCTGTACTAGGTCATCTCAAGTTCAGTGCTAAGGGAATCAAACTTGATATGAATGGACTCAACTATTAAGCGTGTTCTCTTGTTGTAAACACGATATCCCTTCGACTGAGTAGAATATCCCACCATGACACATGGATCCCCTTTTTCTTTCATCTTATCCAGATTTTCCCCATCTCTTGTTATGTAGCAAGTGCAACCAAAGATGTGAAGATGTTTTATTGAAGGTTTCCTGTCATTTATGATGTGATATGCCATCTTTTCATGAGTGGATATGATGATCGATCCGTTCTGAGTATAGCATGCGGTTGCAACTGCTTCAGCCCAAAATGATAATGGAAGCTTAGAAGCTGAAAGCATTGTTCGAGCAGCCTCAACAAGAGTACGGTTCCGTCTTTCGACAACGCCATTCTGTTCATAGTGTCGAGGAGTGGATGTTTGAATGTTCAATGCCTTCTCTTGTAAAAGCATGGAGTGTCTTGTTCAAGAAATCCGTGCCTCTGTCCGTACGGACAGTAAATAACGTGAGCTGAAGATTGCGCTGATCATCGTGAAGAAAGTCTTGAGAGAACTTCTGGTGATTCAATCCTGATCGTAGACAAAGATCCAAGTGTATCTTGAATAGTCATCAACAATCACCAGAAATATTCTTCCCAATTTATGCTTGCAATCGCATTGGACCACACAAGTCCCCATGTGAACAATTTCGCCTTCCTTTGGAACTAGGAACTGCGTTTTGTCTTGAATGAACTTCTTTGGCTTAACTCATTCACAACGAACAAGTTGATCCGGACATAATTTCCAACTTGGTAACTGTCACAACTTCTTTCTTTGAGAGTAAGGGTGATGTAGAACGAAGTTCAGATGAGAAAGCACTTCGATGCCATAACATGCTGTGAGTTGGTAAAGCCTTTAGCATGAAACAGATGGAGTTGATGAAGTTGTTTCTTGAAGAGAAATTGTGTAGAGATCAGATCCACGATTACCAGTTAGTAAATCGTTTCCCTGAGATCTCTCACAAAACAAGTAATACCCTGAGCAACCCTCCAAATCAGCATCAAAGAATTTACCAATCGAGAAAATAAGGTTTACCTCGGTCTTGAGCATGTTCATACAAGACATTCAATGATTTTAGCTCAATAACAAGGATAGTGTACGCTTACATTGAGCTTACCCTTAGCGTCAGAAGAGAATTCCTCTAACTGTGGTTTTCCAAAAAGATTAAACACAATTTTTTCAAGAATTTCTCGATGACAATTCAAATCTAGAAAATTGTTGTTCAACACTCCATCCCTCCACAATTTTTCAAAAGACAACAATTTTCCTCAATTGGTCCTATTCTTGAGGGGAGTTTTTCGAGAAACAAAGTTTAATGTATCTTGGATACATCATCAACGACAATTCCTTAGTATTCAAAACATTATCAAAAGTTCCAATCATCATTGCTGACCCATATTTTTCTCCCCCACAGATTTTTCAAGACATATTTTAATCACAAGGTATTTCAAAAACTAAGTGTTTATTATTTAAAATAAGGGGAGAAAATGTATTTAAAATATGATCTAATTGACTCAATGTGCTAAACAGAAAGAAAAGGTTTTATGGTTCGATCTTATACCCAACAACATCTTAATTTCACGACGAATCTGAAGTCATAAGGTGGTTAGGTTAGGAATCAATCCTATGATCCAACCAGAACAGGAGGATCTACCCAAGGATAATCCAAAGTTAGAAATAGCAGTCCTTAGGTATGATTGGAGATGAATGTATATGGGAATAATGCCGACTAAGATTGAGTTAACACTGGAACAATCACAACAAGGTGTTAGTAATGACTCATTGGTAAGCATTGAAGGCTGAAGAATTAAAAAGAATGTATGGAAAAAGGGTGTATACAAATGAAGCCCTCCACACAACTTAAGGCGAAACCGGGTCAATACATATGATGTCAGAATCACAAGTTAATGCTGACAATGAAAACGACATCATGGACCCATGTGAATGCAAGCACAACCCTTCCCACCATTCGGTTTCTCTCACAGAAACATGTCTCATTTGTCACGAGATACACACTTTATCTATTGACATCTCATTCTGAGATTGTGAAATTGAATAGGTGGGCAGTCTGCTCCAGCCTCCGAGGTACTAAAACCAAACTGCACGAAATCGAGTCTAGAGCCAGAGATCATCAAAAATCTCGTTAGACACATTCCATTTCAAACAATTGTTGAACATCAACAGGTTTCACAAGCAATTATCAGAGTCCTCGCAATATCATAGTGATATTTGCCAGAACATTCAGAGTGATACTCTTTAGTATTCACAATGACGAATGGAAATCCTTCATTTTTTTTTGTGTGTTGGGGGGGGTTTTTTTTTGGTTGTCATCATCAAACACACAGCCGTAGGTGACTTGCGAGATTCAAATGATCAAACTTGTGACAACTGGTATCGATATGTCCAGTACATAATTGACGGTTGAGAATTATGATAAAACATGACACTCTCGATGTATTACAAAACACATTAACGAGTGAGCCACGGCGATTGATTTTTCAAATCAATTTTCCTCGTTTATCACTAACGAAAACATGGAGTCAAACGGAGGAACGCAACCTCAATCCCATTCAAAATGCTCAATCCTTCGAAGACAAACTATCTAGAAAGCTTAAGATTAAAAGACAAAGTCTCCGCTAACTCGATTGAAGTTTTTTTATTTTTTGTTTTTCCAAAGATAGATCATAAAGTATGAGCTTGTAAGTTGGTCAAAGACACAAGATCGCAAGATGGCAAAGACGATAAAGACAATGACAAAGGCTCAAAGTTAAGATCGCAAAGCATGAAGGAACAAGTTTACAACAAATAACGAAGACAAAGACCAAGGACACTCGAGCTTAAACGACAAAAGCAATCTCACTGATCTCATGAAGGAGTGTCATCAATGAACTCACTTCGGGGGAGATTGTTAGCCTCAATTTTATTGAGTCAATAAAGGAAGCTCGTTCCCGTGTTCAAGACCTCACTTCGGGGGAGATTGTTAGCCTCAATTTATTGAGTCGAACAAGGAAGCTCGGTCACTCTACGATGGAGCTTCGGTCTTTAATTAGTTAATGTTGTAATTAAATATTATCGGGAATCGGGCTCGATAGATAATCTAATATTGTATATGTTTTGGGTTTAATCCCAAAGCAAAACCCGAGCCCGGGTCCTAGTTATATATCCCGCGCGTCACATTAAATGTGTAGGGGTATATATATATTTAGATATTTTCTAAAATATCTAAATATATATATAGATATTTTCATATGAAAATATCTAGTTTTATAATTTCACAAAATATATTTTTTTCTTTTCTCTCTCAACTCTTTCTCTACTCTCTCTCTACATTTCGTCTCTCTCTCTATCTCTTTTCTTGTTTCGTGGTTCGGGTTATGAAGTGGAAGTGTTAAACGGTTCCTACATGGTGGAAACCTCTCACTGAAGACAGACCGGCCACTCCAGAACCTGCTTGGACCATTCCCTCATCTGATCTGTCCATCCCAACAAACAACTGGGCCTCTGCTCTGAAGTCGTCATATGCGCCTCCACAGGATAACTCTCTACTTGCTCAAACCGGGGATATGGCGACATTTATGGACTGGTTTTGTAAACAACGAGGAATCTCTGAACTTACTCCCAAAGACCTGGAAGGCCCTGCATTCGAAATCGTCAAAGTGTTTCATCATGACGTGATTCATCTCCAATTCCAAATGGAAGAGTGCCACAAACTTCTTACCGATCAAGTGGATGATGCAATCATCAGGTACAACGTCAGCAAGCCACTTCCACTGGGAGGTGAACCAGGCCATGTAACCATTCAACCGGACTTCTTCTTCAACAAAGACCTGGAGTATCTACGATATGGTCGCAAAGTTGGCAGACCAGCCTTGTCAATCTCGAAGATGAAGGCGGCATATTACCCTGATGTCGGATTGGAACAACTGGTGCCTGATCAGTTCTGGATTGCAGAGGAATGCAAGTATGACATTGCAGCTATGTATGGTATCTCTCATTGGTGGGTTCAAAGACAACGATTCTACATTGACCGATTCTCATCTGAAGGAGACCGCCGAGCAGTAAGGACTCATATGCGTATCTTAAGTGTCGTCCAAATCGAAGTCTTTTCAATGTATGGGTACAACTACATGAAGAAAATAGTCCTTCGTCGAGCGGATCTCAAAGAATACGTCATAGCAGAAAGGGACTTCAAACACATGTACCCCAGTGACTTTGAAGATCTGTACTTATTAAATCTTCAAGGTCACTTGAACCACCTATCACCCGAACACAAAAAGATTCTAACTACAGCTGTCAACCTATGGACCAGAAACTTGGTTATTAGACACCGTGTAGAAGACTTTCAGCTGGGAATTGAGAGTTACCAAACACAGCTAAACCTCACCAAACCTCGATGGGAAGCCACTGGATTTGAGTTCAAACATGACTACACAGTCATAGACTCTCCAAGGGTAGTTACATTCAGAGACAGATACGGGGTTCAGATGATCATGAGGTTCAATGAAATACACAAGTTCAATGATGGCACTCTGCAACAGATTAATGAAGCGTTGGACTATCGCGTCAAGGAATTCTAGATCAACAGGACTAATCCAGGGATGATCACCAGATTTTGGACAAAGAAAGATGTGACAGGAGCAAGGACTTCATGTTCGCTATCCGAAAAAGGCTAAAGATACGATGTATCTTTCGGAATCTGGAGAGCTTTGTGGGTGGACGGATCCGAGAAGGCGACTACCGGTTACTGAAGAGAACCGAATGAGGGGTAGTCTAATATATATAAGTTGTTGTAATATGTACATTATTTTGTAATGACTAAAACTGTAACTTAGGCTTGTATATTAAGTAACTATATGCTTCACATTCGGATATCATAAACCTGACACTCTTTCTCCAAAATTTTCCTAAACATAAATTAATTGAGACCCAAAATCTCAACGGATTTGAAATTTTTGCTCGGGGGAGAAAATGTGATTTAATTATGAAAATCTGATATAAAATGTGATCTTTTAAACTCAAGTGTAGGCCCCTCCATATGTGCTAAACTTTTTCGAATATCGATGCACATATTAAGGGGGAGCGAATGGTATATGATGGCGAAGAGAACAGTACCAAAAGACCGACCCCGTACTTACTTTATCGGAGTTATAAGGATGGTATGGTTAGGTACATGTTCCCATGATCCCGCCAGAGCCGGAGGGATCTACCCAGGGACAATCCACTAGTTAGTGTAGAAGTCCTTAGGTATGATTACAAAAGGAGTTATGTGAGAAGAAGGGAATAGTGCGGACTGAGATGGAGCTAGTACTGGAATAAACCCAACAAGGTTCTAGTAATGAAGTCTCGGTAAGCACTGAAGGGGTTGAAGAATGAAAAAGAAATGTTAAGATAAAGGGTGAAAAGAAAGCAGCCCTCCTTTAACATTAGGCAGAAACCGGGTCAATACATATGCTGTCAGAATCACAAGGTTGATTGCTGACATTGAAGACAAGTATCATGGACCCAGTGATACGCTGCACAACCCTCCCTAGCTACTCAAGATCCCTCAAAGGATTCTTGTTTCATTTCTCACGGAGATCAATACAATTCTATCGTCTCACTCACTCCGAGTTAGTCGATATTGAAAAGGTGGCAGTCCGCTCCAGCCTCCGACCACTAAAACCAAAAATGCACTATTGAGTCTAGAGCCTTGAGATCATCCAAAAGTCTCGCTAGGACACTTATCCATAATGTGCTTGTTTCTCACACACTGTGACAACAAGTAAAGATTTTAAGAGTCCTTCGCATTATCCTCGTGGTATTGCCAGAACATCCGAGTGATACAAAAGTACTCACGATGAAGATGGAAATCCTTCTAGAGCCAACATCAAACAAGCTCTTGGTAGGTGACATGTGAGATCCACTATGGATTAAGCGTGTGACAAATGGAAAGCAACGATGGTGCGATTCCTTGAGAATCAAACTTGTTCCAGAATGTGAATTGACGGATCGGTTTGGAAAACCTCTCGATGTGCTCAACAAATGATTTTCGAGCATATTGACTGTGTATATCTTTCAAAACAAATGTATTTATGATAAAATTTGATTTTGTGCAATAAAACTCTATCGATGTGTCACAAAAATTCTTTCTCAAGTAACACGTCGATTGATTTTCAAATCAATTTTTTATCTTTAATCGGTAAGATAGTAACTAACCGATTCACTCTTATCGTGCTGTCTGCTTTGAGACGTTCCGATACAGAGAACAGACAAGTATGGAGATTCTGTTGGTTACACATCAGATGATCTGATACTTATACTGGAAATCCTGTCAAGGAGATTCGTCTTAAGATGAATCTACCTGATCACAGGTCGGTCCTCACGGATCAGGAGGTTAATCCAACCAGACTCGGGCGAATGACAAAGCCATATTCGCCCACAAGCTTTATTGCTAACTGTTTTATTACAGGATCAAGCAAAAATGGAGATGGAGACACCTCGTTCCAGTGGAGTCAATTCACCACCCAATGCTCACACTTAATGCTTCCAAGTAAAGACATCATGACAACTGAATGACCTACAACACAGCTTCCGTAACTCTGAGAAGTCATGATCAAGAAAAGTGTGAGCATACGGGTCCTAAGGTCACAACATCACATGAAGGCAACACTTCACAACAAGGATGATTAAGAGATTTACTGTGGTTGATGATCTCAAAGAAAGCTCGAAGATCACACAAGTCTAAGGAACAAAGTTCAAGGATCACTACATAGTGTACAATGATTTCAAAGAATGAAGAATCAAAGACTACGAGCTAGAAAGTAAGCGTATGACTAGTAGTATTGGGCTGGGCCTTTAGCCCAAGTGTTAGGCCCATACCCAAGCCCATAGAGCTTACTAACACATGTATATAAAACCCTTTCTAGCCATGGGAAGGGGTTGGTTGTTCATTTTATGTTAACACTTGATCTTGCACTTTCTCTCTCTAGAAATATCACTTTCTCTCTCTAAGATTAAGTAGCCAACCCATCATCTCTTGCTTGTGTTATGATATCATGTATACTACAGGTCAAATATGTGATAAAAAATGCAAAGTGCTCTTTTGTGAAACCGGTAGTGAAATACTTAAAGACGGCTAATGAGGTGTCATTTTATACACTTTTTGGGGGATCATTTAACCCCCTAAATCATGCAAATATGCCCGGATTATGTGCTTAATCATTTGTTTTTATGTTTTTAGAATTTAGATGGCTTTTGGAGGAAATACACGTAACTTGAGCTCAATTGGAAACGAATCGGACAAGACTACAACTTTGCACCAACTATCTTGAAGAAAAGCATACAGTGCATGGAGATAGCGTCGACAATTACAAGCGACGACGTCAAAGTTATCAAGGGACAGCGTCATGGAGTTCTAGACAGCGTCAGAACGAAGCCGACTTAAAGAAACCCTAGAAGACCATTGCGGCACGACGACGTTAGGAACATAAAGCGACGCCGTAACGCTTGTTTTTTTATATATACAAATCCGTTTTTAGGGTTTTAGGTGTGTAACTTTTGGGAGACGAGCCCTAGTTTTAGAAGACGATTTTAGCAGCCTTTGGGCTCGTTTTTAGGGTGTCAAAACCCTCTTGTAACAGCCTTAACTGCATGATTTAATCAAGTGAAGTTCATTTATCCCTTATCACTTAATATGTCTGATGAGGTGTCATTTTATACACTATTTCGGGATCATTTAACCCCCTAAATCATGCAAACATGCCCAGATTATCTGCGTAATCATTTGTTTTAAGGTTTTTAGCACTTGGAGGAAATATACGTGACTTGGGCTCATTTGGAGAAGAAATGAACAAGGACTACGATTACACTAATTTATCTTGAATGATTTCTTGTGCATACAGAGTGTGGAGACGGCGTCGCAGGCTTCAAGCGACGGGGCGTCAGGATTTTTATGGTGACGGCATCATCAATTTGAAGATGGCGTCAGGACGTAGCCGACTTAAAACGGCTCTAGAAGATTCCACTTGGCGACGGCGTCATGACTACAACATGACGTCGTCGCGACGCTTTTCTTATATATACAAAACCGATTTTAGGGTTTTTTTGGTGTAACTTTGTATAACTTTTAGGAGACTAACCCTAATCATTCTAGCAGCTTTTAGGCCGTCTTTAGGGCCTCAAAACTCTATTGTAAACCTTAATTCATGTTTTAATCAAGTAAGATTGTTTATCTTTAATCATTCAATATGTCTATGTGTTGTTTGATTAATTTATGTTCTTGCTTTCTTTATAACATGCTAGGCTAAACCTTCCTTTGTATTTACTTATGATTATATAAAACTTAGATTGCAGATCCTTTTAATGTTGGTGCTTGTGATGGATGTGCGCATTAGGCTTTAGAGCACTAGCCATAAGATATTAAATTGGCATAGACGTCTAGGGAAACGCGAGTATGTAGAAAGGATACCATTGGTAACAGTCTTCATACTACCTTACCCCTAATATGGTTGATCCCTCTTAAAATATTTCAATTGCATTTAATATACTCTTAGTGGCCTTGTAATAGTCTTTATACTACCTTACTTGTGTGTTGCCTTAACGGAATATTAAATAGATGGCGGGTTCGTGTAATTCGTTCATGACTTAGGAAATACTTACACAGATCATCACAAGTGTGACAAAGCAATAGGATTAGGAGAAGATCTAAGGAGTAATACATGATTAAGTAAATACATCTTTTTATCATAAAGTTATCACCATTAGTTTAGATTATATTTAGTTTAATTAGTAAAACAAACCAACCTCTTAAACCATGATATTTACTCGCTTTCATAAAAATATAAAAATATAAAAATACAAAAAGAATCTTCTTTTAACCCTATATACCTCTGTTAGATCTTGATCGAACCTTCCCAACCTATTCCCTTAGAGAACGATAACAACCCCCGAGTCTTGCCTATACTACACTACAACGATTAGGTGCATTGCCTAGGGAGTTGTAAAACTTCTTGTTGAAGTCTAACAACAACCTTATCAAGTTTTTGGCGCCGCTGCGTAGGGAATAGTTAGGTTTCGACCATTGTTTAACTTAGGTCTACTCGCTTGATTCCTATCAAGTGAGACTTTATTTTTGTTATATTAGATTTCTTGTAGTCTATCTTTTCTTTGTGTTATTTGTTTCATAAATAATTTTTGTTGACCTCTATGGGAGACAAAAATCCTATCCGTACTCTTAGAGATTACTCCAGACCTAGCCACGAGGGCTATAGGAATACCATTGAGCTCCCCGAAGGGAACAATGTGTTACCTCTTCGATCCGACACCATCCAGTTGGTACAAAACAGATGCTCATTCCACAGGCTTTGGTCCAAGGATCCAAACCAACATCTCAAGGATTTCTTAAAATTTGTGGACTCACTAGACCTTGATATTGCAAATAGGGAAAGAACACGCCTGCATTTATTTCAATTTTCCCTTCGCAATCAAGATAGAAATTGGCTTAAACGTCTTCTAGCAGGATGCATCTCCACATGGGAGGATCTTACCACTCGCTTCCTTGCTTAATTCTTTCTACCGGGAAGGACTGCAAAACTCTGAAATGACATCCTGATGTTTAAACAACATCAAGGAGAGTCTCTTTTTGAAGCATAAACTTGTTTCAAGGACTTACTCCAAAAAGTCCCTCATCATGACATCGATATTTGGCTCCAAGTCTAAATATTTTATGACCATGTCAATCCCACCACAAGACGAACCATTGACTAATCGATCGGTGGTAAGATTCGTGACAGAAACGCCGAAGAATCCTGGGCATTATTAGAGGACCTTGCCCTCTTTGACAACGAAAGTTGGAACGACCCAAGGGACTTCGCTAAGTCGGTCAAGGCAGTCTCTTTGCCTCAAGATGTCCCGAGTATATCCGACCGTCGCCTCATCGAGCTCGAAAATCATGTCCAGCGCTTGATGGAAGCTCATCTTACTCCTAAGCAACCTATTCAAGTGAACAAAATCACTTCTTCATGTGAGATATGCAGTAGTCCCCACGACACTCAGTACTGCCTGATAAATCCCGAGCAAGCTTTTGTCGATTATGCATCCTTGCGTACCGACGAAGTGGGAGGTAAGTGGTACACTTTCAAACCCAAACAAAATAATCTTGGTGACACCTACAATCCATCATGGAAAAGTCACCAATCCTTTGGTGAGTGGACAACCAAAAATTTCAAAATAATTTTCAAACCACCTAACGGTTTTCGCTAAACGGTTTGTTCCCGAGCCGTTCCTTCAACAACAATCCTCAAAGTTTTAACAATCAATCAAATCTTGAAGGATTGGTGTCCAACTTCATGGCATCTCAAGAAGCTAGATTGTCCAAGTTTGAAGCTGATTTCAAACAACAACAAAGTAAGATGACCAACAAAATTGACACAGTCTTTAAATCCATCACCGATCGAATAACAGGAACACTTCCTAGCGACACAATTAAGAACCCAAAACTGAATGTTAACTCTACCTCTCTAGATTCGTCTGCTCGTTCTTACCCAACAGTAGATCCCCAATGCTCATCTCATCCCTATAATTCGATCAATGCAGTCAAAAGTGTTCCAAATAGACAAACCATTCCCAAAAAGACCAGCCATAACCGGTCACGGAAATTAGACACACAACGACCTGAAGAACCCGAGCAAACCTTATAAGATGAATTCAAGGATTTGCATCTCAACCTGCCGGTTCTCGAAGTCCTAGCTCATGCTCCAATGTACAATGCAATTCTAGACAAATACGTGGAGAGCTTAGAGCTAGGCAAAAATAGGCCTGCATTTATCCAAGGCGAGATGCCTAAAAAGATGGAAGACCCCGGATTATTCACTCTACCTTGTAGGTTAGGGAACTCCGAACCTTTTGATACTTTAGTTGATTTAGGGGCTTGCGTAAACATAATCCCGTTATACCTCTTAAAAAAGCTCAACATTGAACTATTAGAAGAAACTGACCATGTCTTTAGGCTAACAGATGGAACCAAGTCTTATCCTATTTGAATTGTTAGAGATGTAGAAGTCCACATAAGAAGACTAATACTCTTAACCGACTTTTACGTAATCAACATAAAGAAGGACCCCGAAACCCCTTTACTAGTAGGAAGAGGATTCCTAGCAACCGCCAATGCAGTTATAGATTGTAGGAAAGCCAAAATAGTAGTAGGAGAAGGGATCACTAGGTTAGTGTTCGGAGTGAAAGGAATTGAACTATGTCAAGAGGAAGCACCCTATTGGACCACAATAGGAAGGAGGGAGTCATACAAACCACAACCTAGCGCTGATGGTGTGGGTGCAAAAACCCTTTACTATGCTAGGAAAGACTTCTTAGACTGTTATTTGCTCAGAGAATGGGAAATAGCTAGAGACGTTGAGATAAATCCCTTTAAGGACGTCCTAATATTTAAAAGAATGGTGGAATTCTTAGGGGCTATACCTATAAACCTTGAGAGAAATGTGTGGGAGTCTGAGGATCTAATAAAGAGCCTGATCAACTAGGACAAACTACCCAAAAATAGAGACGGGGCATGGCATGCCAAGATTAGGTTGATTGACCCGGATGGAGAAGAATTCACCAAAACCCTCCAGTCAGTCCCCACTTATAGAAAACTCTCTGAAAGGGAGGATCCAAAGAAGATCATCGAATTGGATCACTTTTATGACACGCGAGGATGTGTGACTTCGAGTCTAGCTACAAGACTCATAAATAAAAAAAAGCGCTTCTTGGGAGGCAACCCAATATTTAATTTTCCCGCATTTAGGATTGTCTTGTGTTTTAATTCTTTATCGTTTATTCTTTTATGTTTGAATTATTTTTGTAATCATCCTTTGTTTTGTTTTTAACTTCGTCTTATTTGCAATCAAAGGTATTTTGCAACAAAATAAGTGTAGAGGAAATATCCGGTTCTTAAGAACCCGATTCAAACATTTAAAATAAATTGTTTAGATTAATTTGCCTTAGTTTCGAGCCATATGATTATTATGATTAATTCAAGGTATTTATGCAGTGCTTTCTTCAGATTTGACTAATAAAATAGCGTGCAGGAAATTTCTCATTAAAAACGAAAAAGAAATTTTCCCCAACGCTGGAGACGGCGTCATGATTTATCCTTAAGGCGTCGCGTCTCCAGTTATGTAAAAATTCGAATTTTTCAAGTATTTTTGAAAAATAAAATGTGCAATATTTAAAATTTGTAATTCTTTTGTAAACCTGCATAAACCTATAATTATATCATTACTCTCATCCTATCTTTACTGCTTTCATAGAGTCAAAACCCTAAACTCACATTGTATTTATATCTATCTCGTCGATTTTATGCTTGGTGTAGTTGTCTTTGTCTTTGATTACAGGTTATATTTGACAAGAAGAAGCTTGGAAGATCTTAGGATGTTTTCATTAGACGACTCTTGGAGGACGATTTAACCAGTTATCGCATGTTTCTTCTCCATTATTGAGCAAACCAGGGGAGTACTAGTTTCTTTTACTTGTTTTCTTTTCCCTTTATTCGTTTTTACGGGTACTTCTATAGAACATTAGGGACAATGTTCAACTTAAGTGTAGGGGGAAATAAGCCTTAGAAACTATTCTTTCATTTGCCATTTGCTTTGTCCTTAAAATGATGGGTAATATATCGAAACATAGCATAAGAGGTAATTTTAACCAAAATTTAAATTTTTTTATGACACATACCGACGAAAAACGAGTATTATTAGCGTCTCATGGATAGGAATGTATATGACTAGCATAAAAACCCTCAGAATTCCACCCCAAAAATGCGAGGTTTGCCTTTAGATCTTTAGGAATTCGGGTATCCATTATTGATACCCAAGATAGTTTATACCTTTAGCTTTCTCGAGTTAAGGAGTGAGCAGTCATATGTATCTATTCCGTCATTACAGATGTGTACGTGTGGTCTTTGTCGCCTTTTCTGGAGCATTGAGATCGGTATTAAATTATATGAGTGTACCGGTAGTATATTAAATTCTAGAACTTGTTATTGTGATGCATTCCGAGACCGCATAGTAAGTGTTAGGATTTGCTTGATAAGAGGCATTAAGATTAACCCATGTTTTAAACCTGTAATTGTTATGATGGTCACACCGGCCATATAACTATCCTACACCCTTGCCATGCACTCATTTTTAGTGCAGGATACCCCTAGTACAACCCTCCGAGCCTATCCTTTTTCACAGTTCTCGTAATTTTTTGGTGGATTCCAAATTATTAATGAAGAGCATTGTTAACCCTTAAACCAATCGTTACACCCAAATCGCCTTAGCCTACCTTGTATGTACTCGCTTTTAGTACATTATCCTTGTAAATACAGTTTTGGGACGATTAGGATTCATGGTAGTATTTATTTCGCAGAATAATGGGGAAGAAAAGTTAAGTCAATACCCCCATACGTTTGTTAGATGATCTCCATGTTATTTTGATCCACCTCAAATCGGGTTATTAGTTAGATTGTAAATATAGAGCATGAATAAGCTCAAGTGTATGGGTACGTGTTATAAACCCCATGTTATGATGTATTATGTTATTAAAAAAATAGAAAAGAAAAGAAAAAGAAAGAGATTGATGTAGAGTTGTGTAGAGTTTGTATATCTTCGTCCGAGTCTTGGCTTAGCAACCAAACCAGCGTGTATTTGTGTAAATAATTAGCTAACCCTTCCACTCCAAATTCACCCAAAGCCACCCAAATGTATCCGAACCATTTCCTTTTCTGTTATATGTTATCTTACACCTACACCCCACAACCCTTTGAAAAGACCTCTTTGATATTAATAAATAATGCTTGCGCCCAACGGTGGAGGTTTGATCCTTTACCAAGCCTATGGTAATTTATATGCTATGACATGTACTGAGTGTTGATTTTTTGTTTCCCCCATATGTTATAATTTATTATACACCGAGAGAAAGAGAGAATTCCCATAACATTTTGTATAGTGTATGCTGTTCCGTGCTTTTAATTACGAGGTCTAGAAGGTTGAGTTGTAAAATACTTTTAAAGAGTGGGTAAAATGACCCTCATATTGTTATTGTCTAGGTAGAAAAGCCCATTTGCTTGAGGACAAGCCAAAAAAATATAATTTTTTTTTTTCCCAAGTGTGGGGTATTTTTTTTGAGGTGTCATTTTATACACTTTTTCGGGGTTGTTTAACCCCTTAAATCGTGCATTTATGCCCAAAATAGGTACTTAATCATTCATTTTCAGGTATTTAGTATTTGGAAGGCATTTAGAGGAAAGACACGTGACTTGGGCTTACTTGGAGAAGAAACAGACATTGACTACGGACCAACACCAAGACTCTTGAAGATTTGTGCTCACATAGCCTGGAGACGGCGTCACAATCTACATGGAAGCAGTTCACAAACCCACTTAGTAACGGTGTCCAACATTCATGTGGCGTCAGCACAAAAAACGAACTCGACGCAGATCTAGAAGATTTACTCATGACGGCGTACGATTAAAACGTGACGCCATCGCATCGATTTATCTATATATACAAATCCGTTTTTAGGGTTTTAAGTGTGTAACTTTAGAGTAAAAGAAAGGGGCGAACCCTAGTTCGTTTAGCAGCTGTTAGGGACAATTTTAGGGCCTCAAAACCCTATTGTACTTCCTTCAATTCATCGGTGTGAGACTTATCAGTTAGACTCTCTTATAATTCAATATGTCTTGTTGTGCGATTCTTATTTGTTCTTGCTTTATCTTTAACATGCTTGGATAAACCTTCTATTATGTTCATTTATGATTGTATGAAACTTAGAATGTAGATCTTAGTGATGTTGCTTCTGGTGATGGATGTGCATGTTAGGCTCTAGAAAACCAGCTTTTGTCTGTATCGCTATTGATATGTCTAGGGAAATTAGTATTGTGTGAAGGATTACCATTGTGTAACGTTCTTTCATACTACCTTTCCCCACTATATGGTTGATTTCCACTTCATTAATATCATTTAACATACATTTAATATACTCCCCTAGGGGCCTTGTAATAGTCTTCATACTACCTTACTTGTGCGTTGCCTTAACAGAATACTAAATAGACGGCGGATTCGTGTAATTCATTCATGACTTAGGAAATAATTACATAAATCATCACAAGTGCGACAAAGCAACACATAGGAGAAGCGATCTAGGGAGAATATGATTAAATGAATGCAATCTTTTGTTATATTGTTATCACCATTATCATAGTTTATTATTTAGTCTAATAGCTAAAACCAACCAACCTCTTAAATATATGATTTTACATGCTTTCATAAAATACAAAAATACAAAAATAATCTTCTCTCAACCCTTAGAATTCTATTAGAATGTGATAAAGCCTTCCCAACCTATTCCCCTAGAGAATGATAACAACCACCGAGTCTTGCCTATACTATTACTACAACGGTTATGTACTCTGCCTAGGGAGTTGTAAAACTTCTTGTAGAAGTCTCTTACGACAACCGCATCAGGATAATACAAGAAGAATAGAAATTTGTGTTCTAGGCACAAGATCAAAAATTATGAACAATGAAGGAATTGTAAAAGAGTTTTTCGTCCTGTGTATGAGACTCAAAGTTTCTGTATGAATATACAGGAAAAAGATGACAGTTTCGGGTAGTTAAAGTTAGTTAAAACCCAATTTTACAACCAACTGACATAGACTTTACGGCGTAACACTAAGATAGTTTACGACATAACGTCGTTATTACTTTACTTGTTACGGCGTAACATTATCTGTTACGGTGTAATCGAACAAGTCTTTGATATTTAATATACATTACGGCATAACCTAATCGCATAGGTTACGGTGTAAACCCCCAAAGATCTTAGTTCCTTACCCAGAATGAGTTTATGGCCTAAAATTATAGTTTACGACATAAACCCTGCATTTCCTGTCTTGATAGATTTCATGTTAACTCAACGAGTTTGCACTCCATAGTTCCCTAACTAGTATCCGAGCCGAACAGGAAACCTCATTGGTCTCTAATAAATCATCATTACCTAAATGGCCGTCGATGACACTAAAATTCAAAAATCGGGGTGTCGTAACGATTGAACCTGTCAATCCATTTGAATACCTGAAGATACTACACACATAAGTATCTACAACACTCTAATGTTCGTTTACTTGACACTATTACAAGCCATGTGTCCTAATCCATTAATGAACATATAGGAAGCCAAGTCCAAGCTTCTTTTAGCGGCAAAACTTTATGTTCACATAGGTGGTCCTTTTAGTCTTGTACCTGCATTTGTAATTTTTCAAAAGAACAATTAAGAAGGTAAACTTTAACCTACCATCACTTGCACGTCTGAACACATACCTTAGGAAGATAAATACATGTGTTCTAATCTCTAACTATGAGATTTCTACATTGAATTCAGCTTCTAACGTTATAATAGAAGGGAATTGGGTATCTCATAGGTAGAAGATTTATATGGACTTTAATCCCATCCCTATCATTGACTTAATCACTAAGTCCCTAGCTAGACCCTTCGTTAAGTGGTCAGCTAAATTATGTTGTGACTGAACAAACTTAATAGAAATCACACAATTCCTGATTAGTTCTCTAATCATACTATGTCTAACACATAAGTGTCTAGACTTGCCATTATACATTTGACTATATGCTTTAGCCAATGTGGCAGCACTATCACATCGGATAGAAATTGGTGCTATTTGTTTCGGCCATATCGAAATCTTATGTATCAAGTTTCTTAGCCATTCTGTTTCTTTACCAGCAGCAGCCAATGCTACAAACTCAGATTCCATAGTAGAACCAGTGATGCATGTTTGCTTCTTGGAAGCCCATGAAATGGCACCTCCCCCAAGCAGGAACACCCATCCACTCGTAGAAGATGAATCTTCAACATGATTTATCCAGCTAGCATCCGAATAACCTTCTAACACCGAAGGATATCCCATATATGATAAACCATAATTCATAGTACCTCTCAAGTACTTAAACACTCTTGTTATTGCTTTCCAATGCTGTCTACTAGGATTACTAGTAAACCTACTCAATCTACCAACAGCATATGCAATATCCGGTCTAGTACTTGTCATGGCATACATCAAGCAGCCAATAGCTCTTGAATATTCGAGCTGATCCACAGGTTTACCTGTATGAGGCTTAAGTTTTTCTACCGGATCCATGGGAGTACTCACCGGAGAACAATCTTCACGATTAAATTTCTTGAGTATTTTCTCAATATAATGAGATTGTGTAATTACAATCCCTTTATTTTCACGTTTAATCTTAATGCCAAGAATAACGTCTACTTCTCCCATATCTTTCATTGAGAACTTCGATGACAAAAACTCTTAGTTTTATCAACTTGATTTTTGTCAGTTTCAAAAATCAACATGTCATCAACATATAGACAAATTATGACACCTTTACCGGAGCTATCAAATTTGCTATATACACACTTGTCAGATTGGTTTAAAAGAAAACCACTTGACAACACAACCTCATCAAACTTTTGATGCCACTGCTTAGGTGCTTGTTTCAGCCCATACAATGACTTGACCAGCTTACACACCTTATGCTCATTGCCCGACATAACAAATCCTTCCGGTTGCTTCATATACACTTCTTCATCCAAATCACCATTTAAAAATGCTGTTTTGACATCCATTTGATGGATCACTAGATTGTGTATAGCAGCTAAAGCTAACAACAATCTAATAGTAGTGATACGAGCAACTGGTGCATAGGTATCGAAGTAATCAATCCCTTCCTTTTGTCTAAAGCCTTGGATTACCAATCGAGCTTTAAACTTGTCAATTGTTCCATCGACTTTCATCTTCCTTTTGAAGATCCATTTGCAACCTAAAGGTTTGCAACCAGGGGGTAAATCAGATAGAACCCATGTATTATTTTCCATAATAGAACCAATCTCATCTCCAAAATGTCGTCACATAAATGAATTCTTACAATCTTCCCCTGGGATGATATACTAAATTTACTTACAATATTTTCCAAGCCACAAGTACATATTGATCAGACAAGAACTTCCTGAAGCATTCCAATGCTGTTGATGTCTTTTTGTTACCATTGACTTCAAGATCTGCACTCCAACATTAATCATCTTTTAGTACTCGCAGGAGAAAATACTTAAATAGCAAGAACTAAGTAACCCATACACTTTTGGTAAGGAGAAGACTTTTGAATTTCTTTCCCCTAATTCATGTCAGGCATATTCTTCTTTTAGAAGCTTTCATAGCTTCCCCGAACCAGCAAACCTCACTCTTGAGCAGTTTCAACTTTTACAAGCTTAGGATAATTAAGTGCACAGCGGAATTAGTAGAATACCACATCAAATATTACTGCTTCTTTGATAATAAGCTTAGTAATTAATTGTTCGGGGAAACAATAACTCGATCAGCAACGTATCTTCTCACGCTTGAATAATTCTTCTCATGTCTCTTCCCCCAGGAAGCTCAAATAATGCATACTAAAAATAAAAAGATATCTCTTCCCCTATGTGGTTGAGATAATGCACCCGAAAGTAACAAGTTGAAACACTGATTTTTTTCTGCGGTTATGACATTCATCTTCCTGGAATGGCCTAAAATAAGAAGAAGGCATGGCTCTATCATGTGTACTTGTTGTGCGTTCTGGTGTATCTACTACTTCTCCCTTGATGGTTTCGATACCTCGGAATTAGCAAAACCATGTACACATATATACTTGAATTCTTGTGTGAAGAATAAATTAGCTCAAATCTATCCCGTGAGAATCAACTACTGATCAAATCTCAACTCACAAAATCTCTCTGACTATCTTTTTACCAACCCCTTTGTAGGCTTTTTGAAGTGACCACACATGGAGTAAACCCGATATACCAAACTTGAAACTAAAGTAGAATTCCCTATTTTGTGACTTAAGCTTGCACTATTGTTGGTAAAACGATGTAGAGAATTTGTGGTACAAATCAAATCTCTAAGTACTCAATACCCAACTCACCAAAGTATGAGACTTTCATCACCTCTTGCGATTATCCACATCGTCTTTTGCTTGTGACACTAAGTACTACAACGTAACTCCTTTAAGTGATAGTTATACAGGTCTTCAACCACCCACCCTGACTTCTGATATAACTAGATAATCCAAGTCTTCATCCTAAATCTTAAGCCCGAGCAAGTTATCATTGAAAGTCATGCATCCAACCAACCTCGACTTCAAGATAAAATAAGAACACACCTTTGTGAAATCCAACTTCAATATCAAATAAGTGATATCCAATCAACTCTGTAGTCACTTAAAAAAATTAATACCAAATCTAGCCATTAAAATTTAAGTATCAATGATTCTTTATGAGGATCGATCCCGGTCTCGTCACTTAAAAATTAATCACTTTGTCATTTTCAACCTTGAGTATAATCAGTAACCACACAAAAATAATTTCGGCTCAATTAAGCATTAACCAATAATAAAAATTAGTTAACACTTTAACATCGTATGCTTAACTTATGTGAGGTGCTAGTATATACTTTATGTGCTTTTAATTACGAGGTCTAAAAGGTTGTGTTGTAAAATACTTTTAAAGAATATGTTAAATGCCCCCAATATTGCTATTGTGTAGGTAGAAAAGCTTATTTGCTTGAGGATAAGCAAATACCAAGTGTAGGGGTATTTGATGAGGTGTCATTTTATACACTATTTTAGGGTCATTTAACCCCCGAAATCATGCAAATATGCACATATTATGTGCTTAATCATTTGTTTTCAGGTTGTTAGCACTTGGATATCATTTGGAGGAAATACATGTGACTTTGGCTCATTTGGAGAAGAAAGGGACAAGATAACGGACCTACACCAAAACTCTTGAAGAATTATGCATACACCGCGTGGAGACGGCGTCGCAGGCATAAAGCGATGCCGTCGCAATCTATCTGGTGACGGCGTCAAGAAAATGACGATGGCGTCAGGACATGGCCGACTTAAAGAGGATCTAAAATCATCTACGTGGCGAAGGCGTCAGGACTTCAAAGCGACTCCATCGCAGCGATTTTCCTATATATATTAAACCGATTTTTGGGTTTTAAGTGTGTAACTTTATATAACTTTAGGGAGACGAACCCTAGTCATTCTAGCAGCTTTTTAGGTCATTTTTAGGGCCTCAAACCCCTATTGTAACTACCTTTAATCCATGTTTTAATCAAGTAAGATTGTTTATCATTAATCATTCAATATGTCTATGTGTTGTTTGATTTATTTATGTTCTTGCTTCATCTTTAAGATGCTAGGCTAAACCCTACTTTGTATAAACTTATGATTGCATGAAACTTAGGTTGTACATCCTTTTGATGTTGCTTCCTGTTGATGGATGCGCGCGTTAGGCTCTAGAAAACTAGCCATAAGATATTAAATTGGCATAGACGTCTAGGGAAACGCGAGTATGTAGAAAGGATACCATCGGTAACAGTCTTCATACTACCTTATTCCTAATATGGTTGATCCATCTTAAGATATTTCACATGCATTTAATATACTCTTAGGGGACTTGTAATAGTCTTCATACTACCTTACTTATGCGTTGCCCTAACGGAATATTAAATAGACGGTGAGTTAGTGTAATTTGTTCATGACCTAGGAAATACTTACACATATCATCACAAGTGTGACAAGGCAAGAGATCTAAGAGAAGCAATCTGAGGAGTAATGCATGATTAGGTAAATACATCTTTTTATCATAAAGTTATCACTAGTAGTTTAGGTTTTATTTTTTTTAATTATTAGTTAATCAAACCAACCTCTCAAACCATTAATTTACTTGCTTTATATAAAATATAAAAATAGAAAAAGAATCTTCTCTTAACCCCTTAGAATTTGTTAGACCATGTTTGAGCCTTTCCAACCTATTACCCTAAAGAACGATAACAACCTACGAGTCTTGCCTATACTACACTACAACGACTAGGTACACTTCCTAGGGGATTGTAAAGCTTCCTGTAAAGTATTCGCAACCCTCATATCAACCATAGTCTCCAGAGCAGGCACCGCCATCACTTGATTACGTGCATGGTCCCGAGTATCCGAAGTATTTAGCTCCATCTGACAATGAGATACCGGTTGAGGATCAGCCTCTAACTTGCTGATGCTTTACCTACCGCCCTATCACTGGGCTATGTTGCTGACTCAAATCTAGAGGAGGACCCAGAGGAGGATCCCGATGATTATCCTGCTGATGGAGGAGATGATGAGGAGGAGTAATCTTTCGAGGAGGAGGAGCATCTAGCTCCAGCCAACTCTACTATAGCTACACCTCCACCACCACCTTAGACTATTGTCCCAGTATCCATGACTCGTCTCTATAGGGAACGGATATCTATTCGACCTCATTCTCCTCTATCACCATCTACTGAGGCACCCATTACTGAGTATGCTTCTGCACCTACACCTCTATCACCACCACCATCTCCATTATCACCACTATCACCCCTACTCCCTAGGATCCCATCCCCATCACTACTATTACCACCTCCACATACTAGCCCTACCTATGCTAGTGCACCACTGGGCTATAGAGTAGTCATGGTTTAGTTAAGAGCTGCATCACCATCCACTACATGTACCATCACCACCCTTGTTGTTACCATTTGCTGATCGTAGGAGTGATGTTCCTAAGGTAGATATGCCATCTCGGAAGAGGTTATGTCTCACTGCTCCCGCTTCCAGGTTTAAGGTCTGGGAGAGCTTGATAGCTGCTGCTACAAGGCAGACTGGACATACTTTAGCTCGTAGGGTTGACTACGGATTTATTAATACCGTGGATGCTAGTATCTGAGACTCTGAGGGTAGAGTGATGACCGCTGTAGAGGAGGTTAATGAGAGGGTGACAGATCTTGCTACCACTCAGAGGCAGGATGCTTACGAGCTCTATGTGCGTTATGAGGACGCTCAGGATGACCGAGCTTTGCTAAGAGCTCATATCTCTTTATTGATAAGCGAGAGGCTATTTATGCCCGATAGGCATGGTCTCGTTTAGAGGATAGGAGCACGGATTTAGAGGCTCTTATCAGGGCACATGATGCTCGTACCACAACACTAGAGGCTCATGTTGGGACTCTACGGACCCAGCATGACAGGATAGAGTGGTAGAGATAGGAGGCAGGTGATATGGTGACTATAGCTTATGGACGCATTCATGCATTGAAGGCTAGAGACCTAGCACACCATAATGGTGTGGAGGACACCGGCAATAGTTGCTATTTTTACATTCAGTCATTTTAGCTATCATGTATAGCCTGCTAAGTATTATGGGTAATTCCCAGCTAGTAGGCGTAGGAATGTTGTATTTTTCATTTTGTAACCAAAACTATCATGTATGTTATCGATATTGTTATGTATTAATGTCGATTAATTTATGTCATTGTTGATCTGACTTTGGTTGTATATTTAACTGTGTGATGTGATCTCATTTTATATATTATGCATATGTCATGTCACGATTATGATTGTGTGAAATCTAACATGTATTATATTTTCTTGTGATTTTAAAGAAAATGGCTCCAAAGAAAACCATCACCCCTATGACTGATGCCGCTATCAAGGGATTAATAGCCAAGGCGTAGCTGACGCTTTGGCTGAGTACGAAGCAACTAGAAATAGTAGAAATGGAGATGACAGCCATGATTCGAGAACTGGCAGAAGGACAGAGCGTGTTACTCGTGAGTGCACCTATAGTGACTTTCTAAAATGCCAACCCCTTAACTTTAAGGGTACTAAGGGAGTCATTGGTTTGACTCAGTGGTTCAAGAAAATAAATAGAATCTGTATTCTACATAAGCAACTGCATCGTTGTGTGCCAAATCAAGTTTGCTACTTGCACTTTGCTTGGCAGTGCTTTGACATGGTGGAATTCCCACGTCAAGATTGTTGGTCATGATGATGCATATGGAATGACATGGAAAACACTAAAGAAAATGATGACTGACAGGTACTGCCTAAGAAGCGAAATCAAGAAGTTGGAAATTGAAATCTAGAACCTAATGGTCAAGGGAACTGATGTTGTGAGCTACACACAACGTTTTCAAGAGTTGGCACTGATGTGTAGGAGAATGTTTCCTGAAGAATCTGATGAGGTTGAGAAGTATGTCGGCGGACTCCCCGACATGATCCAAGGCAGTGTGATGGCATCTAAGCCAAAAACAATGCAAGATGCAATTGAATTTACAACTGATCTGATGGATCAGAAGATCTGTACATTTGCTAAGAGACAAGCTGAGAATAAAAGAAAGCTTGATGACAACTCAAGGAACAACCACACTCAACAACAGCCTCACAAAAGGCAAAATGTAGCAAGGGCCTACACTGATGGGCCTGGTGAGAAGTGAGAGTATGTTGGAACTCTACCACTGTGCACCAAGTGCAATTACTATCACAATGGGGTGTGTGCTTCTAAGTGCAACAACTGCAAGAAAGTTAGCCATCTGGCCCATGATTGTAGAAGTCCAACTGCTACTGTTAACAACCAGAGAGCCCCCAGGGTGAATCAGAGGGTTGTCACTTGCTTTGAGTGTGGAGTTCAGGGGCATTACAAGAAAGATTCCCCTAAGCTAAAAAATAACAACCGTGGAAATCTGGCTGGAAACAGTGGAGCACCAGCAAGGGCTTATGCAGTGGGCAATGCATGGAAAAACTCAAACTCCAATGACGTTACGGGTACGTTCCTCCTAAACAACCATTATGCTTCTATCTTATTTGATACTGGTGCCGATAGGAGTTTTATGTCTACTACATGTAGTTCCCTGATTGATATCGTCCCAACTACACTAGACCATGATTATGATGTCGAACTAGCTGACGGAAAAATAATTAGAGTTAATACTATCATACGGGGTTACACATTAAATTTCTTAAATCATCTATTCAACATCGACTTAATGCCCATAGAACTTGGTAGTTTTGACGTCATAATTGGTATGGATTGGTTATCAATGTATCATGCCGTAATCGTCTGTGATGAGAAGATCGTGCGTATCCCCTTTGGGAATGAAATCTTAATTGTTCGTGGTGACGAAAGCAACAACGGATACGAGTCTCGATTAAACATCATCTCGTGCACCAAAACTCAAAAGTACTTGCTAAAAGGATGCCATGTCTTTTTGGCACATGTTACCACAAAGAAGGCTGAAGACAAGTCAGGGGAGAAGCGACTTAAAGATGTACCAATTATTCAAGACTTTCCCAAAGTATTTCCCGAGGACTTGTCAGGTATTCCACCAACCCAACAACTGGAATTTCAAATTGATTTGATACCCGGTGCTGCACCTGTAACACGGGCGCCTTATCTATTAGCTTCATCCGAAATTAAAGAATTGTCGGATCAACTACAAGAGCTTTCCAACAAAGGCTTTTTATAAGACCCAGTTCCTCGCCTTGGGGAGCTTTGGTCTTGTTTGTCAAGAAGAAGGATGGATCATTCCTAATGTGCATCGATTATCGAGAATTAAATAAGCTAACAGTGAAGAACCGTTATCCGCTTCCAAGAATTGATGATTTATTCGATCAACTTCAAGGGTCGAGTGTCTACTCGAAGATCGACCTAAGATCGGGTTATCATCAGTTGAGGGTTCGTGAAGAAGATATCCCAAATACCGCATTCAGGACTTGTTATGGTTATTATAAATTTCAAGTTATGCTATTTGGTTTGACTAACGCACCGGCAATATTTATGGATCTCATGAATCGAGTGTGTAAGCCATACTTGGAAAAGTTTGTGATTGTCTTTATTGATGATATTCTGATCTACTCAAAGAGCAAGTAAGAGCATGAAGAACATCTTAAGTTAATCTTAGAGTTGCTTAAGAAGGAGGAGTTGTATGCCAAATTCTCTAAATGTGAATTTTGGATTCCTAAAGTACAGTTCCTTGGTCATGTGATTGATAGTTAAAGCATTCACGTAGATCCCGCTAAGATCGAGTCAATTAAAGATTAGGCATCTCCTAAGACTCCAACAGAGATTCGTTAATTTTTAGGTCTTGCTGGTTAGTATCGAAGATTCATTGAAGGATTTTCAAAGATAGCCAAATCAATGACCAAGCTAACCCAGAAGAAGGTCAAGTTTGATTGGGGTGACAAACAAGAAGCAATTTTCCAACTATTGAAGGAGAAGTTGTGTAGTGCACCTATCTTGGCTTTACCTGACAAAGCTGACAACTTTATAGTTTATTGCGATGCTTCGCATAAAGGATTAGGTGTTGTGTTGATGTAGAATGAGAAGGTAATTGCATATGCATCACGTTAGTTGAAGATTCATAAGAAGAATTATACAGGTCATGATTTAGAATTAGGAGCAGTAGTGTTCGCTCTATAGATCTTGAGACACTATATGTATGGAACGAAGTGTACCGTGTTCACTGATCACAAAAGCTTACAACACATCCTTGAGTAGAAGGAGTTGAACATGAGGCAACGTCGTTGGTTGGAATTGCTTAGTGATTACGATTGTGAAATTTGTTATCACCCAGGAAAAGCAAATGTAGTGGCTGACGCTTTAAGTAGGAAAAAATGAATTAAGCCATTACGGGTTCGAGCTTTAGTTATGACTATTGGTTTGGATCTTCCCAAGCAAATTTTAAACACTCGGACGGAGGCAAGGAAACCATAAAACTTCAAGGCTGAAGATGTAAGAGGTATGATCAGAAAAGATAAGTTGGAACCGCGTGCTAACGGATCACTATGTTTGAAGAATAAGAGTTGGTTGCCATGCTTTGGTGATCTAAGGACTTTGATTATGCATGAGTCCCACAAGTTAATATATTCTGTTCATCTAGGTTCTGACAAGATGTACCAAGATATGAAGAAACTATATTGGTGGCCCAACATGAAAGCCAACATTGCCACCTATGTTAGCAAGTGTTTGACATGTTTGAAGGTCAAAGCTGAACACCAAAAACCATCTGGTTTGTTGGTGCAACCTGAGATACCTCAGTGGAAGTGGGACAATATCACCATGGATTTTATCACCAAGCTCCCTAAGACGTCAAGTGGTTATGATAGCATTTGGGTGATTGTTGATCATTTTACTAAATCGGCACACTTCCTGCCAATGGAAGAAACCGATTCGATGGAGAGATTGACAAGACTGTACATGAAAGAAGTGGTCATGAGACATGGAATACTAGTCTCAATCATTTATGACCGTGACAGTAGATTTACCTCAAATTTCTAGAGGTTGTTCCAGAAGGATGTGGGTACTCAATTAGATATGAGTACTGCTTACCATCCACAAACTGATGGGCAAAGCGAAAGAACCATCTAAACTCTTGAAGATATGTTACGCGTATGCGTGATAGATTTTGGAAATGGTTGGGATAGACACTTAACACTAATTGAGTTCTCATACAACAATAGTTATCATACAAGCATCAAAGCCGCACCATTTGAGGCACGTTATGGCCGAAAATGTCGTTCACCTGTTTGCGATAAGGTCAGAATAATCTGTACTTATTCTGAAGCAAGCAATAATCAAAGAAAACCACCACAGGAAATCAAATCCTCCCCTCTTGGACCGAACCTAAGGAAATGATGAATTCGAATTAACAAACCATTCATTTAAGTTATACTTTTATTTTTAGTTACTTTCCATTTTAGTATCCTTCTATTCTTTGTAACTTTCCTTTTTTAGTTATCTTTCTATTTTTAGAGTTTCACTTTTTTAGTCAACTTCTCCTTTTTTAGTATGTTTCCAAAATTAGTTTTTTCATCATTGAGTTTCTATTATGTATTTTTGAATTAGCTTAGGGTATTAACTTGGAAACTTAAAGTTTAGGGTTTAATATTGACAACTTTCCATATTTTGGGTTTAATATACATAAAATCATCCAATTTTCAAGTGTTAAATGTGTAAAGTATCATAGTTTTACACATTTTATATTCATTTATACCTTCCATTTTCTGTATTTACAAGTCAAACCCTTAATTTATACAATTTACATTTTTAGCCCTTTTTGTTTATTAATTATTTAAACAATATATTTAATTATCCATAATTACAAACAAGTCCTTATAGATTCAAATATGACTAATAATTCATTATTAATACATTATAATACTAAAATTCCTTCCCTTTCTGATTTTACAATTTCTAGTCCCTTCTATTTTAGTTATTTAATTTCTAATTTTTTATTATATGTAATAACAATTTTAATCCAAATTTATATCAATATGACATTTTATTCCCCCAACTTATTTTATATAGATTATTATTAGTTTAATAACATGTTTAAATTAGACTCATAGTTCAGAAATTTCAATCACCCTCCTCATGTTTAAATTCACATTTCAGGCTAACTATTATAATCCTCAAAAACCCCGTATTTGATTTTCCCCAAATATTCCTACTTTTTTTCACAAATCATTAGCATTAAAGAACCTGGCGAGAATTTAGTAATACCCGATTTACCTAATTTTTATTTTTACTTGTTCCTTTTTATGCGCATTTGGCCAAACCTCAATTAAATCCATATCTATGTTGGTGGCCTCTTTTTATATTATCCAATCATTATTTCTGAGTCTTATATGTGTATAAACAACCTTAGATAAATATAAAATACAAATTGTTTACAAAATATTATAAATGCCGATTACATAACTAGCTAAAAATTAGGGTTTCGAACATGTTTTAATTATTTCGACCAAAATAACATGCATGATAATTTTTCTTAAGCATAGAACGAATTAATATGATGAAAAATGAGATACAAAAATACCCTTGATGATCCTTGGTGATTTTTCGAATTATTGACACACGAATTTGTTTTTCGAACCAAATAAATTCCCACGATCGAACCAAGCCTTAAACAATCTTTCCAATATTTTTCCCACGATCCTTGACCTTCAAAACACCTTAGAAAATTCGTGCTATCTCTGGAAAAATTCTTTGTGCCGCCTCTTTGATTTTTTAGGGTTTCGGTGATATTGTTTTTAGAGTTTAAACAAAATAAAATGTATAAAAGAGTTATAATGGGGATTAGGCCGAATTTTTGGGCTTCCAAAAGTGAATAATCAGATTTTAAAACTTGCAATATTTATTTTGTACTTATCCATATTTATTTTATATTAATTGTAAAGTATAAATACATAAATACATATATTCCGGCTTATATATATACAAAAATATTAATTATTTATTCTTTATATAATTATAAGGTATTTTAGCTTACATAAATTTCATAATTGGTCATATGTGTATTTTATAATTTCTTGAATTAAAATGAAAATTATGCATGGCTTTATGAAATTGTCTTGCATTAGGGAATTTTGGTAATTTTACACTTGTTGAGGTTTTTAGGTTTTTACAACTTCTTCCTCTTAAAAAAAAATTTGTCCGCGAAAATTGAATTGACCGGAATGAAAAACAAATGAGAACGAAACGAAAACATACCGAACTAGACAAAGAAATGAGGATAACTAGCTCGCATAGACTCTTCGGTCTCCCAGGTAGCCTCACGCTCTGGGTGATTCTTCCAAAGAATCTTCACAAAAGGAATGACTTTGTTTCTCATGACTCTCTCTTGCCGATCCAGAATGGATTCAGGTTCCTCGGACAAACGGAATATCAGGCTGATCGGATCAAAAGAAAAGATGCGATCATTGCAATGGATGATAATGGTATCCCCTCAAAAGAGATACATGAAAGACATCGTGAACGTGCGATAACTGCGGAGGAAGCGCCAGACGATACGAAACCTCTCCAATACGTTCCAAAATCTCAAACGGACCGATGAATCGAGGACTGTGCTGGCCTAGATCCTACAAAACGTTTTAACTCCTCTGAATGGCGAGAACCTTCAGAAATTCGCGAATCTCTCTTAAACATGAAACTCTATCACGTCGATGCTTATCAGCATAACTATTCTGGTCGCTCGATCTAGCTCTTTCAATTCTCCGTAGAAACAGCCACTTTCTCATTATGTAATCTCGATGAGCTCGGACCTTCAATCTTATTTTTTTTATTTTTTTTTTTTTTTATTTTTAAACGTTCACCTACTTCATCTAGCATAATAGGTGCTCGACATTGTTCTACCATACAAAGCTCGAAGGGTGCTGCCTTGGATGTAGCATGCCAAACTACTTTTTGTAGGGCAAACTCCACCAGCACAAATATTCTCCCAAATACCTGGCCATTCCAAAGCACAAGACCCAACATATCTTTCAAAGTCTGAATGTTTTATTTTTTTTTTTGTCCTCTCTGATCTGACCATCGTTTGAGGATGAATGCTGTACTGAACTTAAGACGAGTTCCCCAAGCTTTCTGTAATTCCTTCCAAAAATGAAGACGTAATCTTCGGAAATCTCTCGTCGGACACAGATAGAGTCGAGAGTACCATGCATCTAACGATTGCCTGTCGAAAAATCTCCGCCAACTTGTACTAATTACATAGTTCTTCGAATAGGTAAGAATTTAGAGACTTAGTTAGCCGATCAACAACCACCAAATAGCATCATGGTCTTCTGAGTTGTAGGCAAACCAGTAACGAATCCATGGAAATTTTCCCTTTTTCAACAATAGGAATCTCCAACGGCTGTAAACAAACCACTAGCCCTCTGATGTTCAATTTTTGACATGCTGACAAGTCATACATTGGATTTAATCGTAGCCAAATCTGGCTTCTGCCCCCCCCCCACCATGTTCCACAAAAAAAGTTCTACTTTCATATTCTCTGTCATTTTGGTTGAACTGGTTGAATAGTAAATGGATAACTTTGGCCTTCCGTCATAACTTCTACACGAAGTGCCTGATTCATTTGGTACACATAGCCTTATCTTCATTACCACACAACTCAATCTGCAACATGAACTCAGTATGCTTTAACGTCTTCTATATTCTGCACAATAGGCACCTCAACTCACCGTCGTCCCTTTGAGTTCTTTGATCTGTAGGCATGAGGTTAGACTCTATCCTCATAACTCGCCATAGGCCACCAGAACCTCGTACACATAGCTCACATCCAAACGTCTTAAATCATGAGGATTATGGAATCAAAACAAGCTATCATCCTAGATTTATCGGCTAAGTGCGTCGGCAACCACAATACGCCTTGGCACCCCGGATGGTATGGGATGTTAGTGTCATAAAATCTTTCATGAAGTTCTCTAACTTCTTATCTGTCAACATGTTAATGTTCTCGTGAAGTAAAAAATATATTTGAGACCTCTTATGAGCTGTTTAAATAATTCACATGCTTCACCTTCAGATAGTGTCTCCGATTTTCTAATGCAAAAACCACCGCAGCTAACTTAAGATCATGGTTGGATAATTTACTTCATAAGGCTCCAGTTGTCTTGAAGCGTATGGCGATCACACTTCCCAGTTTGCTTCAAACAAACCCAAAACCATTTCTTTGATGCTCACTGTATATCTGAACCACCGGAAACCTGATGGAAGAGTTTTCAATATCAGAGCTAGACACCCATCTCCGTTTCAATTCCTCTTATTACTCTCCTGAAGCTCATAGTACCACACAATCTTCTCACCCTTTCTCATCAGCTGGTAAAGTAAGCTTATCAGGTAGGTAACCCTCAACAAAATGTCGGTAATAGCCAGCAAGCCCCAGATTAACTTCTCACTTCCGTCACCGTAGTAGGTCTCGGCCATTTGGTGATAGCTTCAACCTTTGATGGATCCATAATGATGCCGTTGAAGTACAATATGACCAAGGAAAGCGACTTGCTGTAACCAAAACTCGCACTTCGAAAACTTCGCATACAACTTCTTCTGTCTAAGAATCTCCAACACAATCCGTAGATGTCGCTCATGTTCTTCTTCAGACTTGGAGTAAACGAGGATGTCGTCGATGAAAACAATAACGAACTTATCAAGGTACTCGTGGAAAATACGGTTCATCAAATCCATAAACACGGCAGGAGCATTAGTCAGACCGAAGGGCATAACCAAGAACTCGTAGTGGCCATAACGCGTACGAAAAGCAGTCTTAGAAATATCCTGCTCTCTCACACGAAGCTGGTGATAACCAGATCGCAGATCAATCTTAGAAAAATATTTGGCCCCTTGCAGTTGGTCAAACAAATCGTCGATTCGCGGAAGAGGATAGCGGTTACGAATCGTAATACGGTTGAGTTCGCGGTAATCAATACACAAGCGCATGCTCCCATCTTTCTTCTTAACAAATAAGACCGGTGCACCCCACGGTGAAACACTGGGTCTAATAAAGCCATTCTCCAACATCTCTTGTAACTGCTCCTTTAACTCTTTCAATTCAACAGGTGCCATACGATACGGAGCCTTTGAGATAGGTTCAGCACCGGGAATTAACTCAATGCCAAATTCAATCTCTCTAGCCGGAGGAAGTCCAGGAAGTTCATCGGGAAAAACATCAGCGAATTCACGAACAACAGAAAGATTTTCAATATTAGGACTCTCCAAAGATGTGTCCATAACAGAAGCCAAAAAACCTTGGCACCCATGAGAAATCAAGGTACGTGCCTTCATAGCAGAGATGAGCTTAACGGACTTAAGCGGTGAGGAACCATGATAAACAAATTCAGGTTGGCGAACGTTACCAAAGATCACAGTCCTAGCATAGCAGTCAATGGTAGCTCGATGAGAAGCCAACCAATCCATGCCAAGAATCACATCAAAGTCGAGCATATGGATAGGAAGCAAATTCGCAGGACGATCGCTCATTCAAAAAACGTATAGGGCAGTTAACATATTCATGGCCTCGAAGTTAGGAACATCGTCATCCGAGTTCCTACGGGTAGTCACCATCTGAACGATCGAGAAAACAATTAGCAAACGAAAACAAGATAGGTTACGGAAGAGAGTTACGCAGATAGAAAACCTAAAGTACTACCCTAATCTCACGGGTCTTAGCTAAGCTTAAGGTCATAAGACCTCGTCTGATTAAACCTGGCAGCTCTGATACCATAAAATTGCCTAGCGCCCGGACCCAAAAGGGTAAAGTATTACAAATATGGTGTGACATCAAAGATACATTAATCATAACACAGCATAATCGCGAAATAGTCTTAAATAAAATAACCAAAGGAAAATAAGTTTTCCAAAAAAAACATGACTTAAGGTACAATAAGTTCTTCAAAGACAAACATATCCAAACGAAATAACGGAAGTCTCGAAAGTAACAAATCTTATATCAAAACTTAGGGGAATCTTAGGTAAAGTCCACACTCGCTCATATCCCGAAAGCAAACCCAGACTCCTAGCTTACGATAAAACCCAACCCCAAATAAAAAAAATAAAAAACAAAAAAAAAAAAAAAAAAAAAAACCCCCCCCCTTAATACCCCAAACCCCCCCCTGCCGCAGGAAAGAAAGTGAGGGAGAGTTACAAAGCCCAGTGAACAGAATATAACGGAACGCAAAAGATAACGGGAATCAAAGGATACGATATAAGGTGCAAAGGTTATCACAAGACATGATCAATGGAATACAAAAATAGGTAAGGTATTTAGAAGTCAATTTCTTAGGTAAGGTAAGGATGAATCAGAAAGTCTAATCAGGTCTAAGTACCAAGCCCAAACAAATCATATTCATAGTAACCACGGAGTCATGAGCTCCCAATATTTGTGAAAGGACGTGGAATGGCACCAAACATCAGTCACCAAAATACTAATTATATCATAATGTCATAATCCATCGAATACAAAACAAATCTAGGATGCATCCATACGCCCCTTAAACAAATAATAATCTTCATAATGCGCATATAATATCAAATGGGGGACGGTGCGAGAAATCACTCACCCACACATGAGTTATGCCAAAGGTGCATCAATGACATTCGGCAATGTTACCGTCTTGGCTAGGAATCAAATAGTGGCTCGCGGGTCTCACTGAAGGGTTCAATAGCAAAGTCATATCAAAGTTCATTTCAAAGGATTCATAGCAAGGTTCTATGCCAAAAGGTTCAAATTCAAAGGTAGCATAGTAGGGTTCAAATTGAACTTAATAAACAGATCATATAAGAGAACCAAGATAAAAGGCTCAGAGCAATGTAGCAAAATAATAATGTAATCAAAGATAGAGAGGAACTATGTCCATGAGAAACCTTAACGATAAGGTCAGAATATCTGTACCTTATTCCGAAGCAAAGCAATAATCAAAGAAAACACCACAGGAAATCAAAATCACTCCCTCTTGACCGAACCTAAAGAAATGATGAATTCGAATTACAAACCATTCATTTAAGTTATACTTTCTATTTTTAGTAACTTTCCATTTTTAGTAACTTTCCATTTTTAGTAACTTTCCATTTTTAGTAACTTTCCATTTTTAGTAACTTTCCATTTTTAGTAACTTTCCATTTTTAGTAAGTTTCCAAAATTAGTAATATTCATCATTTGAGATTCTATTAAGTATTTTGAATAGCTTAGGGACTTAACATGTCAACCTTACAAGTTTAGGGTTAAATATGACAACTTTCCATATTTTAGGGTTTAATATACAAAATCAACAATTTTCAAGGTTAAAAGTGTAAATATCAAAGTTTCACATTTTATTCAGATTATACCTTCCATTTTCTGTATTTACAAGTCAAACCCTTAATTTATACAATTTACATATTTAGCCCTTTTTGTTTATTAATTATTTAAACAATATCTTTAATTATCCATAATTACAAAACAAGCCCTTATAGATTCAAATATGACAAAATCATACTTTATACATTAAATACTAACCAAACCTTCCACTTTTCAGAATTTACAATTTCAGTCCCTCTATTTTAATTAATTAATTTCTAATTACTTATTATATGTAATTAACCATTTTAATCCAAAATAATATCAATATGACATTTTATATCCCCCAACTTATTTTATACAGAATATATTAAGTATAATAACATGTTTAAAACAGACCTCATAGTTTCAGAAATTACAAATCACCCCCCTCATACTTTAAAATCACAATCGGCTAACTAATAAATCCACAAAACCCTAATTTGATTTTTCCCCAAACATTTCCCAATTTTTATACAATCATTAGCATTAAAAGAACCTGGTAAAATTATTAAAACCCTAATCCTAATTTTATTTCTTTCCTTTTTCCTTTAATTCGCAATAGGCAAACACAATTAAATCCAAATCAATTATTCGAGCCTCTATAAAAATTATCCAACAATTTTTATGAGTCATATATGATATAAAAAACCTTAGAAAAATATAAAATCAATTTCACAAATATTATAAATGCCGATTACATAACTAGCTAAAAATTAGGGTTTCGAATATCTTTTAATTATTTCGACCAAAATAACATGCATGATGATTTTTCTTAAGCATAGAACGAATTAATATGATGAAAATGAGATACAAAAATACCCTTGATGATCCTTGGTGATTTTTCGAATTATTGATACACGAATTTGTTTTTTGAACCAAATAAATTCCCACGATCGAACCAAGCCTTAAACAATATTTCCAATATTTTTCCCACGATCCTTGACCTTCAAAACACCTTAGAAAATTCGTGCTAGCTCTGGAAAAATTCTTGTGTTGCCTCTTTTAATTTTGTTTGTGCCGAATGTTTTAGTTTTAGGGTTTTCAAAATGAAAATGATAAAGATAATTATATAGAAATAATTAGGCCGAGTCTTAGGGAGTTTCAAACACAAATTCAGATTTTTAATTTTTACTAAAATTATTTGGATATTATCCTTAATTTAAATGATTTATTTTTAATGTATACTTACTTAAATATATATAATTTCGGCTAAAAATACATAAATATAAGTAATAATTATTTTTCTTGCATAATATAAGATATTTTAATCTTACAAAAATTTCATAATTGTCACATGTTGCATTTTTATAATTTCTAACATTTAAATGAAGTTTATTTAAGCTTTTATGAAATTTTCTTGCATTAGGGGTATTTTGGTAATTTTACACTTGTTGAGATTTTTAGGTTTTACAACTTCTTCCCCTCTAAAAAAAAATTTCGTCCTCGAAAATTGAAATGAACCGGAATGAAAACGAAATGAGAACGAAACGAAAACATACCGAACTAGACAAAGAAATGAGGATAACTAGCTCGCATAGACTCTTCGGTCTCCCAGGTAGCCTCACGCTCTGGGTGATTCTTCCAAAGAATCTTCACAAAAGGAATAACTTTGTTTCTCATGACTCTCTCTTGCCGATCCAGAATGGATTCAGGTTCCTCGGACAAAGACATATCAGGCTGAATCTGATCAAAAGGATAAGATGCGACATGCAATGGATGATAATGGTATCCCCTCAAAAGAGATACATGAAAGACATCGTGAACGTGCGATAACTGCGGAGGAAGCGCCAGACGATACGAAACCTCTCCAATACGTTCCAAAATCTCAAACGGACCGATGAATCGAGGACTGAGCTTGCCCTTGATCCCAAAACGTTTAACTCCTCTGAATGGCGAAACCTTCAGAAATACACGATCTCCAACTTGAAACTCTAAGTCACGTCGATGCTTATCAGCATAACTCTTCTGTCGCGATCTAGCCTCTTTCAATTTCTCCTTAGCAACAGCCACTTTCTCATTAGTAATCTCGATGAGCTCCGGACCTTCAATCAAACGTTCACCTACTTCATCCCAGCAAATAGGTGCTCGACATTTTCTACCATACAAAAGCTCGAAAGGTGCTGCCTTGATGCTAGCATGCCAACTATTATTGTAGGCAAACTCCACCAAGCACAAATATTCATCCCAGCTCACAAAAGCTTACAACACATCCTTGAGTAGAAGGAGTTGAACATGAGGCAACGTCGTTGGTTGGAATTGCTTAGTGATTACGATTGTGAAATTTGTTATCACCCAGGAAAAGCAAATGTAGTGGTTGACGCTTTAAGCAGGAAAAAAAGAATTAAGCCATTACGAGTTCGAGCTTTAGTTATGACTATTAGTTTGGATCTTCCCAAGCAAATTTTGAACACTCAGACTAAGGCAAGGAAACCAAAAAACTTCAAGGCTGAAGATGTGGGAGGTATGATCAGAAAAGAGACGTTGGAACCGCGTGCTAACGGATCACTATGTTTGAAGAATAAGAGTTGGTTGCCATGCTTTGGTGATCTAAGGACTTTGATTATGCATGAGTCCTACAAGTCAAAATATTATGTTCATCCGGGTTCTGACAAGATGTAACAAGACATGAAGAGATTATATTGGTGGCCCAACATGAAGGCCGACATTGCCACCTATGTTAGTAAGTGTTTGACATGCTTAAAGGTCAAAGTTGTACACCAGAAACCATTTGGTTTGTTAGTACAACCTGAGATAGCTCGGTGGAAGTGGGACAATATCACCATAGATTTTATCACCAAGCTCCCTAAGACGTCAAGTGGTTATGATACCATCTGGGTGATTATTGATCGTCTTACCAAATCTGCTCACTTCCTGCCAATGAAAGAAACCGATTCGATGGAGAGATTGACAAGACTGTACATGAAAGAAGTGGTCATGAGACATGGAATACTAGTCTCAATCATTTATGACCGTGACAGTAGATTTACCTCAAATTTCTAAAGGTTGTTCCAGAAGGATGTGGGTACTCAATTAGATATGAGTACTGCTTACCATCCACAAACTGATGGGCAAAGCGAAAGAACCATCTAAACTCTTGAAGATATGTTACGCGTATGCGTGATAGATTTTGGAAATGGTTGGGATAGACACTTAACACTAATTGAGTTCTCATACAACAATAGTTATCATACAAGCATCAAAGCCGCACCATTTGAGGCACGTTATGGCCGAAAATGTCATTTACCTGTTTCCTAGGTCGAGGTCGGAGATGTTCAGCTCACCGATCCATAAATCATTTATAAAACCACCAAGAAAATTGTTTAAATCAAAAGCAGAATTTAAGCTGCTCGTGATTGATAGAAGAGTTACGCTGATGTGAGGTGTAAGCCTTTAGAATTTCAAGTTGAAGATAGGGTTATGTTAAAAGTTTTACCTTGGAAAGGAGTTATCTATTTTGGAAAACGGGGGAAATTAAACCCGATATACATTGGACCCTTCAAGGTGTTAGTGAAAGTGGGAACCGTTGCTTACAGACTCAAACTACCTCAACAATTAAGCAGGGTTCATAGCACGTTTCACTTATCCAATTTGAAGAAGTGATTGTCCGATAAAACATTTATGATTCCGTTGGATGAAATCCACATAGATGATAAGCTCCACTTTGTTGAAGAACCCGTGGAGATCATGGATCGTGAAGTCAAGGGGTTGAAGCAAAGTCGCATCCCCATTATCAAAGTTCAATGGAACTCTAGGAGAGGTCTTGAGTTCACATGGGAACGTGAAGATCAATTCAAAAAGAAGTATCCGCACCTCTTCACCAATCGCGCATCTTCATCCAATGCCATGTCTTAAAGCTTTAAGGACAAAGCTCCTTTAATGGGGGAATACTGTAACAATCTGTTATTTTAGGTCATTTTATAACTTCAATCTTTCAATTATTTATTTTTAGGGCTTTGCGCATTTACTTTTAATTTCAATCGTTTAGTTAAATCGCGTAAACTAAAAATCAATCAACGTAAACAGACATCAAACAAATAAAAATTTACGTCAAGCAAGTGATATATTTTACAAAAATAATAATTAACTTTTTATATTTTATTTTTATACGTTATGTAAAACATTTACGTTTCGCATTTTGAAACCTTTTTTCATACAAGTAAACCATTCTACCTATTTATACTCAATCAAATACCCACCATTATACCCAATACCAAAAAATTTATAAACTTATACCCACAACATATATGTGGCCGGATATATTCAACCAAAAACATACAAATAATATCTACAACTTCCTTCTAGAATCATACACATGTGCTAATATGAATTACAAGCAACCTTCTAACACAATATCAACTTTCTTACAACATACCATGCATTCTTACACAAAACCTCATCTCTCCCCATCCCTAGTCATTCCAACACCAATACTATGGTTTTGTTTAGTGGTTTTGCAAGATATTTTAGCTATAAATTGGATCCTATTTGCAAGACTTTCATTCACTCTCGTTTCACTAGAAAAAAATCACAAAACTCTCTCTTGTTCTTAACCATAACCTACGGCTCTAAATATATACCCAAAATAATTCATAGTTTTCATTTCAACAAGATTACAAGTATACAAGTGTGTTTAGGGTTATTATCTAAGGTGTATCAAGTGATTAAACTACTTACTATACTATAATAAAAATTCGAGGAGACATTTGGAGAGGCATGGGAACGATTTAAGGAAATGCTTAAAGCATGTCCCCACCACAGATTTACGGAGTTAACCCAAATAGATACTTTCTATAATGGTTTAAATGAGAATGATCAAGACTCCTTAAATGCCGCGGCGGGTGGAAATCTTTTGAGTAAGTCTACTAGAGAAGCCTTGAACATAATTAAGAATAAGTCAAAAGTTCGTTATTCACGAAACAAACCGAATGTTTCTTGGATGAATACGACTTCTAAGGAAAGTTCTAGTAAGACGGATGAGAGAATTGATAAGCTTCCGGACCAAATTTTGACCTTAGCTGAGATTGTTTCTAAGAAAGTTGTCACTCCCGCTACTTTTAAAGCGGTTGAGGAATCTTGTGTTATTTGTGGTAATGCCCATGCTTACTATAATTGTAATGCTACCGATAACAATCAATCTAGCGTTTGTGCGACAACGGGTACTTACAATCAAGTTGCCCCTCCAAACCGTGCTAGCAACCAAATGGCACCACCTGGGTTTGCTCTGATGCAAAATAGTCAAAATAGGCATAATCAAAATCAAGGTCAAAGGAATAATTTTAATCGGGGAAATAATTTTCATGGAAATCAAGGTTTTCAAGCTCCAATTAATCATGCTCTAAATTTTCAAAATCAAGGATTTCAAAACCAACCTTTTCAAGCTCCTAATAGTTAATTTCAACAAGGTGTTCCAAATGAGTTTTCAAGTTACATGAAATCTAATGACCAAATGATGAGAAATATGCAAAATAAAATCAACTCGTTGAAAGGAGAATTTAAGCATGAAATTCAAAATACAATGACGACTCAACAAACCGTCTTGATGAATCAACAAAATGCTTTTCAAAATAATTTGCAGAATATGTTAAGTGGATTCTTTCAAAACCAATCCTCAACTTTGGGTACTCTTTCGAGTAATACTATTCCTAACCCGAAGGGTGAGATGAAAGCAATCACTACTCGAAGTGGTGTTGCTTATGAGGGACCCTCGATTCCTACTAATCCTTCTACAAAAAAGGTGGTAAAACGAGAAATCGAGGAGACAACGGATAAGGAGCAAACCAATTTCCAAGGAAGTACCACTCACATCCAACCTTCGGTTAACCCCATTCCTATTCTGGAACCCGATGTTCCGAAGACTTTACCTAAGCCTAATATTCCATATCCTTCTAGACTTAATGATCAAAAGCTCCGTGAAAAAGCTATGAATCAAATGGAGAAGTTCTTTCAAATCTTTCAAGATTTTCACTTCGACATTAGCTTCGCGGATGCTTTACTTTTGATGCCAAAATTTGCCTCTACGATTAAGAGTTTGATCACGAATAAGGATAAGCTGTTTGAATTAGCCAATATACCATTGAATGAGAATTGTTCGGAGATGCTCCTTAAAAAGCTTTCCAAAAAGCTTGGAGATCCCGACAAGTTTCTTATACCATGTGATTTCCCGGGAATGGATGTATGTCACGCCTTGGCTGATCTTGGCGCTAGCATAAATCTTATGCCTCTTTCCATATGGAAGAAGCTTTCCCTACCCGAACTTACCCCCACTCAGATGAATCTCGAGCTAGCGGATCGATCCATTACTCGTCCTAAAGGAGTCGCTGAAGACATCTTCGTCAAAGTAGGGAAGTTTCATTTTCCTACCGACTTTGTTGTTGTTGATTTTGATGCCAATCCTTGGGTTCCCCTTATTCTCGGGAGATCCTTCTTGAGGACCGGCTGTGCTTTAATCAATGTGTACGAAGGAGAGCTTATCTTAAGGGACGGGGATGAACAATTAATCTTTCATGTTGATAGCACTTCAAAACTTTCTCAAAAGCATGCAAATGAGTCGATTAATATGATTAATTTCATTAATGTCACATGCGAGGATAGTTTTGAAGAAGTATTAAAATTAAAAAAATCAAATCATCCCTCGAGTGGCAGTACCACTCCGCTTTCTAATTCTTGTCCTAGTCTCACATCTTTTGAGACTAGCGATTCTCTTCTTGAGGAGTTCGCCGATGAACTCTCTCTTCTTGACCCATTTCCACCGGGAAACGAGGATGTTGATTTTAAAGCCGATCTTAGAGAAATTGAATTGTTGCTTAACCATGATCCGTCAACAAATTTTTCACCTAAGATTACGATTGATCCTAATCCCGAGAGGTTCATCAACGAACCTGCTCTAGTTTGCTTACCTCTACCGAGAGATGATGACAATGACAAAGGATGTGATTTGCTTTTTTGTGATAATAACATGATTTTCTTAACTCATCTCTTCGGTTTTAATGATGACAATTACAACTCTAGTGACATTAATCCTCTTTTTAATGAGATATTAGAGGATGTCGAGAGCGAGGACTCTAATGTTTCTAATTCTGATGAGCCAGTTTTACTTAACACGTCTCTTTTCGATGAGGATGAGTGTTTTGACCCAGGAGGCGATATTGATGAGATCGATGTTTTTCTAGCTATTGATATCCCTTCAGATATTGTGGAAGCTTATAGTGACTCGGAGGGAGACGCTATTGAGATTTTGCATAACACCACCCATAATCTCTCCCCCGAGGTGTTTTTCGATCATGAACCACAATGCTTTAAGGATGAACCTGGACTTGATAAATTGAAAAGTATGGACAAAGTTTTCAACCTCAGGATTTGGGAGATATTTTTTTCTCAAACATATGTGAAATTACCCTTTGAGGATCGCCATTATCTTTCCTTCACATATGTTATCCGAATTTTTCTTCCTTATTTCACTTATCCGATGGATTCTTTTCTTACTCTCTCCTCCGGGAGTGAAGATACCATTTTTGACCCCGACATCTCCGCTTTTTATTTTTCTTCTCTTGAGCCGATGGTATTTGAAAGTCAAATGGAAGTTTGTTCTTCCACTTGTTCCATCCCCATGGATAACTAAATGCGGGGATCGAGCCAAGCTATGTGACTCGGTTATAAAAAAACAAAGCGCTTCGTGGGAGGCACCCCATGCTTATCCATCTTTCTTCTTTCTTATTTCTAATGTGATGTGAGGAGGCTCGTACTCTTCCGATTCTTGTTGTTTGTGCTTGTGATTATTTGTAGGATTAACCCAAAAATTTTGAAGACTCTCGTGTTCGGCGTTTTGTCCTGGTTTACTCGAGCTTACTAGCCTTTGCTTGCCATTAGTGTAGGGAAATCCGATATCCTAGATTATTATCGACTAACATTTATCTTTTAGCATACTTTATAAACGGCTTAAGATTTTTGTGATACTTTCTCCATAATCGGATTATGCATTCGACTCTTTGAGTTCTAGTATGGGGTTTTGAGCCTTAGACTAGGAAACATTGAGGACAATGTTTAGTTTTAGTATGGGGTAGTATATCTTCGATATGATCTTACCTACCTTTTGCTCGTTGTTCTCACGTACCCTGTTTTCCCGCAAAAAATTTAAAATTTTATATATATAAAAAAAATTTGGAAAAAATGATGAAAAATAAAAATTAGTTGATAAAAATAATAAGTGTTTTGACACGAATGTAGGCTTTCCGTTGGTGAGAACAAAAGTAAATTTTGACCTGACCGGTTTTATATCTTAACTTTCTCCTTAACGTAAATGAATTAAAATTTGCTAATCTTTTATTCAAGGAGCTATAAAAAGCAAGTCTAGCTTGAAAAAGTCAAGATTTTGCAAGTTCCCATAATTGGTTTTAAATATGCAAAGATCGATCTATTTGGTTAAGCATTCACGAATTTCTTTATTAGGAAATTTCAAAATTGTGAAGAACAAGAGATAATAGAGTAGAATATAGGTTTAGATGCTAAACGTGGAATAGTTGAATATCTTTAAAGCTCATAAGTGTTAATTGTGGCTTTTTCTCCCATTACCTTGTTTCACCTTTATATATAATTGTTTAATAAATAGAGTTGTGCGGTTTTTTGGTTAATAATAAGTTCATAGAAGTTTTCTTTAGTTCCTTTGTGATTAAGATAAGTATACATCAGGAATACTTAATTTGGCATATTATATGTATCACATTAATAAATATTTTGCTTATCCTTTAAAGAGCCTTAGGGTATATGGGGTAAGTGAAAATTAATAAGTGAAATTATAGCCTTATTCATTCCTTAAAGAACCTAAGGGTATATGGAGTGGATATTGTTGCTTAATTTTTGTCTTGTTTGTATCTTATAGAGCCTTAGGGTATATGGTGCAAATAAGATTGGTCCATTTATGTCTTAAAGAGCCTAAGGGTATATGACATGAATGGTGCCATGCTTAAGTAACCTAATAAAAGCCAAATTTTGGTTGCCTCGATGTGGACTTCATTCTTGATGACATTTGATCTTTTGAAAAGGGCTAGGAGCTAATTATTGCGTTTTAACTGTTACACTTTATTTTTGGAATTAATCAGTATCGAAATAAAGTCTTAAAGAGCCTTAGGGTATATGACTTAAATAAAATCTTGAGATACAAAATTAGGAATAAGGGAGGAGAAGTAATACACAATTAGCTTTTATGAGTAGTGTTAGCATCATAACTTGTATTTTACAATGATCTTGTTTTTAAGCTTGGCTTGGAGAAGTGAAAGTCGGGGACGATAAATTTATCCATTTGGACACTTTTTGTGCTTTTTGTTCCGTGATCCTAAAAGTTATCAATGAATAATGAAAGCAATACATTATGTCACACATGAATAAGTTGTAAGTTGGAAATTATGAAAATCATAAAAATGGAAAAATATTGAAAAATAGGAAAACGAGGTGTTTTTAAAACTTGTGATTTCTTAACTCTCTCCACAAAAGACTTTGCTACTTTTCAAAGGATTAGTTTGGAGAGGTTTTGGAGTATTTGGTTTTAGAGCATATAACATTGCGTGAGGACACGGCAATCACTTAGTTTAGGGAATTTTGATATGTGAGAAATCACATATCCGTTTTATATCAAAAATGACCCTTAAAAGATGAAAAATAAATATATTATGCTTGTATATTGTGTATTTTGTCTTTTGTGATGTGTAGGTACGGATATTTCAAGAATCACATGAAAAGAGCCAAAAACCGGACAAAAACGAACACGAGAACGGAATGAGTACACAAGAGCCGGGTGTTATCAAGCTTGAGTCAACAAAAGTCAACCATGGTCAAAATTGGTCAACTCATGTGAAGACAAACCCTTAAAATTACCAAAAGGTCCTTAAATGTTAAATCATTTTCACCAAAAATCCCAAAATCAATTACACCGTTAGTCCTTTATTACTAAGGGACTAACGGTCGTTAAATCTAAAGATTAACCAAACCCTTAACCTTTAACCGAGCCCAATACCAAAACCGTGGCCCAAAAACCTTTTAACCCAAGTCAAATCCTCGGTCAAACAATTCGGTCAAACAAATAAGAAAAGAAATAGGCGGGAAAACCCGTTTTACTGTTCACCTTCGTTCCCAAAATTACCTAGCACCCTAATTACCCTCGTTTAAGTGAAATTAACCCTTCTAGAAGGACGATGACGCATGCAATGACGCCTTTGGGAGCCACGCTGGCAATCCCAAGGCCAATCATTGGCTAATCATGCGTGTCATTCATCCAACGGCTAAGATCAAATGGATTAGAAGGTAGTTATGAATTAAGGGCCAGGATTTGAAGCAAGGGGAGCGTCTAAGGACCTAGAAGCATCATCTCATGCCTATAAAAGGAGCCTTACACACACATCTGAGGGGGTATCTAGTGTAGTAGTAGTGTAGAATTAGTTAGCTTATTAAACGTTTTTTTAGCTTATTGTATTTCAAATTATTGTAACTTTCTTTTCAATAGCTTGTAATCAGTTTATTAAATCAATAAAAGTTTAATTTTCATAGTGTTCAATTGTCAATTCATGTTTTTCCTTTAAATGCATAATGATTTGATTTAGCTCTTTTATACTCAAATAAGCTCAATAAGTTGTCATTATAACTACTTAGCCTGTTTACACTCAGTTAAGCCCTCAAAGCTTAACTGAGCTTATTGTTACTCAATTCCACTCCTTAAATTTACCTCAGCTTATTTTGGAAGGGAAGCCAGACCTGGATGGGCTTCCAAGACCTTACCAGCTTATCCTAGATAAGCTGGAGCTTGTTGAGAAGCTCCTCGAGCAATTTTTATAAGCCTTGTTTAAGCAAAGGCTTTTGTAAGTCCTATTTTACCTTTTAAAGCTTAATTTTGCAACTCAGCTTAATAACTGCTTATTTCCTGCTTATTGTTGTTAGATTAGCTTATCATTGTGTATTTTAGTTGTTTGATGCTTAATTAGTTCAGTTGCTAGTATAGATTTCATTTTACATGTCTTTGATACAAATCAGTTATAAAAACCAAAAATAGTAGCATTAGCTTTAATCTAGTTGTTCATGCTTAATTATGTGTTTAGATTTTCTTATTAGTTGTTATTATAGCTTAATAATATCTGGTATCTGAGTTTTAAGCCTTAACTCTCAATTTTATATGCTTAATATGAGTCTAAGATTTTTAAAGGGATGTTTGGCTAAGGGCAGTACTAACTTGAGTTAGTACTGCCAAGAGCCATTTGGTTCTTTAAATCAATTTTAAATCTCAAAATTAAGTATATAAAACAAGGTTTTAAGGAATTTGTTAGGATAAATTAGTTTTTGATAAGTTTATGTGTTATTTTCTTTAATCTGAGGTAATAAGCTCAGAATTATAAGCACTTTGTGCTTTGATAATTTCTAGTTGCTTTTGTTAATCATTTTGTTAATGCTTTGGTGTTTTAAAGTTGTAGAAACAAAGCCTTAAGTCTGCATATAATAGTTTTTATGATTTGGTTAAAGTTGTGGTCAATTGCATCAGCAGCCAAAAAGGCCTTATAGCCATTTTCAAGCTGAAAATTCAGCTAGCATAAGTAGGATTTAGCCTTTCAAACTTAGAGCACAAGTAGTTTATAGGACACTCTAGATCTGTTAGGGCTTATTTTGTAATAATTATTTTATTTAGGTATCTGTTTTAGGTCTGCAAATCAGTGTTTTATCCTTTTCATTAAAAAACCAAAAGAAAAAAAATAGTGTAAAAATAGTTCAATTAGTTTTTTCAATCTTAATTTTCTTAGCTTAAATGGGTTTCAAAATGCTTTTCAATTGCTGTTTAAAGGTCAAGTTTTCAAGTGGTATAAGTGATTAAGCCATAAGGATCTATTTGCTGGCTTAAAAATAAGCTCAAAATGTCCTTGTTGGACTATTTTGAAAACTGTTTACTTAAAAGTCCTTAATTCTGTTTTAAAGGCTTATGGTTAGTGTTGTTGCTCTAATTTGGTTCAGTCTTGCCTTATTATGTTAGTAGTTGGGTGTAGGTTGCTTATTTAGTTCTGGTTGACAACTCATTTTAAGTTTTTAGCTAATCTGGTTTACTTTGAAAAGCTCAAAATCATTTTTTGGTCTTAAATATGATATTAAGCTCAAATTCTTGCTTATTTGTTATAGTTTCAAAAAATATTCTTTTGTAAAAGTTGCTTATCTCAGCTTGCTTAATTAAGATTTTGCAAAAAGATTGTAAAAATAAAATGTTTTCTAAAAAGAAAAGGTCATGGGGGTCGAACCCATGACCTCTCCCTTTACATACCAACGTCCCAACATACACACGTTTAACCATCTGCAGCAGTAGGGCAATCTATTATTGCCCTACACAATTTAATTTTTAACACCTATTTGGGCTTTTAAATAAATAAGCACTTTGAGTGCTTAATTGCTTTTTCTGGGCTTATTTGTTTAAGCTTTTTAGAAGGTTTCATTTTTCTTGCACTTGTAATATCTCAAGCAATTTTTAGTATTTTTCTGAAATTTTTAATTCATAGTTTAATAATTTTCGTGCATTTATTTAGTTTAAAAAATTTTAAAAATCATAAAAAATAGAAAAATAATCAAAAAATAAAATTCTTTTCTATAAAATTTTCTTTTATAATATTTGAGATTTAGGAATTAAATTTGCGTTCGTAGGTCTTAATTTTAGTATACTTGTTTGTTAGTCGCGTTTTCTTAAATACCCGTTATTGTTTTTCCGTGTTTAATTTTTAATTGCCTTATATGTTTACGTGCTTTACATGTTTTATTCGTTTTTATTAATAGTTATACAAACCAATTCAAAATTTTTTATAAACCATTCAAAACGCGCAATCACGAACGTTACCGAATGTCAATACACGCTTCGTCAAGGGAAAACGACCCGGGAGTTTTTTGAGACAGCTTTGGTTAAAAGTTTGTTTCTTAAATCCGACGTACAATACTTACTATACTATAATTGTTTACATCCTTATATACTTATATTATATATAGTATGTTTGGGGTATCAGTTGTCCTATGCGTTCCCTGGGTAGACTCAATCAGCAGTGACTGAGTCGTAGGAACATCTACTCCGAACACTTAAGCATATAACCGATAATTCTCCATGTGCTTCATTTCATCAGTTATCATCCAGTCTATAATCTTCATTCCAACCACATCCTTACTCTTCCCTGAATTAAAAATGCTTTTAATCATCACATCATCTGCCAAATTGTGATATCTATCATAAGCTCTTCTCGAGATCTTAGGGAATGTAGTCATGTAATGACTCACGATAAGCTTTGTGAATCTGAGATAAGGAATCATTGTTGTTGGATTCCTTAAAGAGTAGTGAAATCCTTCCCAAAGTAACTTCGCATAAACAACATGAATATTGTTAACAAAATAGTACAACATCTGCATGATCTGCAATTATGGTTGATCATAACAAGTGATAACATCAAATAGTTAATACATTTTAATATCAAATTCTGTATAAAAATGCTTATAAATATGTTATTAATGTATAAAAATGTTACTTAATTATTTATTATTAATTTTCAAGGACCAAGTGAGCATTTTAGCAAAAGTCAGGGGATTTGGACAAGAACTGCACCAAAGTGAAGAGCCCAAGGCACTTTACGGTGTAATATCCCCGAAGGATTACGTCGTAACATACTCCAACAAAGAAATGAGTCATCACACCTTTTACGGCGTAAAGAGTCTCCAATATTACGCCGCAACATTTAAATATACAAGTGATGATGTAGCTGACTCAGTGTTACGGCGTAACATATGCGACAGGGTTACGCCGTAACACCCTTTTATGCCTAAAAGATAGGAGCATTACGTAGCAAGATTACGGTGTAACATCCCATAAGGGTTACGCCGTAAACCTTTCGAAGCCTATAAATAGAGCCCTTATCCGGCTCATTCAGCATCACTCACCACCACCGCTTCACACACAGTTCTAAGGGGTGAACCAAACCCCTAAGGTTCGAAGCATTTCATCTGAAGGTCCAAGGGAGAAGCCACTAGCATATTTATTATATTCAATTGTTCATTTCATTCTCTGAAAACAATAGTTTGTTTCTCGCTAGGTTCTTAAGATTTGGTCATATAAACGTAATGGAATGTGGTTCTTTTACGGGTGGCGTATTTAACTTTCAGTAGTCAATGCATACACGTATCCCCTAAACCCCAATCGATTAGGAATTAACTCGTTTTCTTCATTTTCAACAAACGTAAAGCCACCCTTTTTCGGTACACAATGCACGGGGTGACTCACCCAAGGTACGATCATCTGAGATTTAGTAAATCAATCCATCATCACGGAGTTAGAACCTCCTTTTTTATCACCTCGTGGATTTTAGGATTGACCCTTCTTTGGTGTTGAACCCGCCTGGTTTGAAGTCATCCTCCATTAGAATCTTGTGTGTGCAAAATTTCGGGTTAATACTTTAATGTCGGAAATGTTGCCAACGAGAGCTCGCTGGTGTGACTTCCAAAACCTTTATGAGAGCGGCTTTTCCTCATCTTTTATTGTCTTAGCAATTTGACTGGTATATTTTATCGTTTTACCCTCTAAAATGCATATTCAAGATGAGGCGGTAAGTCCTTAAGTTCAACCTCGGGTGGTTCATCAATAGAAGATTTTTCATTTTTAGGTTCAACAACTTTAAGTTCTTGTGGAGGGAGAGGTGGTGATAATGGATCATCATTAAGAAATTCTTCAAGAAGAAGAATGTCTCCCTCCGAATCATAGTAAGAGTCGGAAAGCATCGGTTCCGGTGAAATTGGCTCATCTTCAATAGCTAGGAAAGCATCGGTTTCCTCAAGAAGAAAATCACTATCTCCGAAGGGAGGAGTAAGAGGGGAGAAAGAGGGTAGTAAACAATTCTGGATCTCAAAGGTTAGAAGTAGGATTGCCACTCACGGAAAATCCAATAACTTCTTGAGAACACTCCTCACAAGCAACGTCAATGACGTCGATTCGGTTAACCGATATATCATCATAATTAGAGGAGTATCTCGAAGTTTGATCAAGATTGAATGTTACGGCTTTATTGCCAACACGAAGAGTTAATTCTCCCGCGTAAACATCAATCAAAGCACGTCCGGTTTTCAAAAAGGGTCTCTTGAGAATTAGAGGAATTCGAGGATCGGCATCAAAGTAAACGACTACAAAGTCGGCCGGGAAATGAAACTTTCCCACTTTTATGAAGACATCTTCGGCGACACCGATCGGTCGAGAAATTGATCGGTTTCCGAAGTTCGAGATTGTCACTACAAGTAGGATTTTAAAAATAGGTCACGGGAAGGGAAGCTTTTTCCATTACGGGAAAGTGGCATGTGGTTAATGCTTGCGCCAAGTTCGGCCAAGGTTTAAGCTTTATCCATTCTAGGAAATTTCACGGAATGAGAAACTTGTCGGTGGTCTCCAAATTTTTCGGGTAACTTTTTGAGGAGAAACCACGAGGAATGCTCATTCAAAGTAGTCTTGCTATTTCAAAACAATTTTTCTTTTTTGCTTAACGAACTCTTAAATGTTTAAGCAAATTTAGATGAGAATGAAAGCATCCGCGATCTAATGTCAAAATTGCAAATCTTGGAAGATTGGAAAAATTTCTCCATTTTGGTTATTAGCCTTTTAGCTGGAGCTTTTGGTCATTTAGTCTAAGCGGATATGGAATTGACTCGTTGACGGGTTAGGGGCTTCGGGGCTACTAACAGGAGCTTCAACTGGGCTCAAACAACGGGAGCAAACATAAGGGCTTAGAATTTAGTACGTGAGGTTTCAACTTTGGACAACGGAGGTTGGACGTCTCTTTGGTTAATCAGTATTTGTCGGAGTACCTTGTCCTTCTGTCACCTCGGTGGTTTCACGTTCCACTTACTTTAGGTTTAGGAAGAAGAGAAGTAGTAGGAATGGGGAGTCCCTTATAAGCAACACTACTTCGGGTGGTGATACCTTTCAAATCTTCCCTCGGGTTAGTAATGGTGTTACTAGGGAGTGTTCTCGAACCCGAGGATGAAGTGGTATTCATTTTCATGAATTGACCAAACATATTCTTAAGCTTAATAATGGAATTTGTCAATGAGGTCATATTTGTTTGCATGTTTTTTAAAATGGCATCATTTGCCTTCAATGTAGTTTGTGATGCGTTGTAGTCACTCAACTTGTGGTTGAGGAATGGGGCTTGAATTTTTTTTTGCATTGTTGTTTTTGATGTTTTTTTTGTTTTTTTTTTATCTTGTTTATTTGATTTTTATGTGGTTTTTTTTTTTTTTTCTTTTTTGTTGTTTGTTTATTTTTTTTTTTGTTTTTTGTTGTTTTTTTGTGTTTTTGTGTTTTTATGTTGTTTTGTGATTTTATAATTTTTGTGATGATTTGTTTTTTTGTTATTTTTGTTTTATTGTTTTTTTTATTTTTTTTGTTTTTTTTTTGTATTCTTGATTTGTTTTAGTTTTTTCTGTTTTATTTTTATGATTTTATAGTAATTTGATTGAATTTATATATGCTTTTTTTTGTGTTTGTTTATTTGTTATTATTTGTTTTTGTCTTGATTTTGTGCTATTCTTTTTGCTTATTGTTTGTTTTTTTGTTTTTTTTGTTTTATTTATTTGTTTTGATTTATGTTATTTGTTATTATGGATTGATTTTGATGTTTTCTGTTTTTTATTATTTTTGAGCTGTATTTTCATTGGTTTTTGAATTTGTGATTTTTTTTGTATTTTTGCTGATTGTTATTTATTTTTTTTATTTTATTTTTTTATTTTGTTGGTGTATTTTTGATTTATGTTTATTTGGTTATTTGTTGTTTTTTGTTTTTTTGTATGTGTTGTATATTTTTTTTATTAATTTTATTTTCGTTTTTTTTGTTTTTGTGTTTTTTTTAGTTTTGTGTTTTCTTTTTTTTTTTTGGTTTTTTTTTTATTTATGTATTTTGTATTTAATTTTTGTTTTGTTTTTTGTTTTTATTTGTGTTTTGGTTATTTGTTGTTTGTTTTTTTGATTTGTTTTAGGATTTATTGTGAATTTTTTTATGACATGTTTTGTTTTTCTTTTTTTTGTATTTGTTTTTTTTTTATTTGTGTTTTAGTTGGTTTTGGTTTTTGATGTGTTTTTTATATGTTTTATTTTTTTTTTTTTACTTGTGTATATTTGTGTTGTTTGTGCTTTTTGTGTTTTTGTGTATTTGAACCTGAGCTTGGTAACCGAGCTTGATGAGTAGGTTATTGATAAGCCTGAGGGGGTTTTGAACATGACTTAGTCCTTGGAAAGATTGGGTTTCTTCCCTTCGTTATTCCACCTTATTATGATTGTTTGCCTTCTTTCTATTTTGGTTAGTTTTGATTTTGTTTGCTTCGGTTTTGATTCTGATTAAACCCTGTGGTCCGAGATAATTGTTCGAACGATAGCTAAGCAGATTACGGTTACCTTGAGGTTGGTAAGAATTACCACCTTGGTTATAGGCTCCCGCAGCATATAAGTTTCTGAGTTTGGCCAACGGTGATTGGACAATCTTATAAGCTATGCGGCACCACCACAAGTTTCACTGCTAGAGTAACGGCTTTTACTTGTTGGTTATTTGAAGACTTTCATTTAATTGTTTGTTAATTTCTGCCATTTCAGCCTTAAGTGCTACAAATTCCGAATCAGAAGAAGAAGTGACAAAACTAGATGACTCACTCCTTTGAGCGGAAGTATCCCAATCATTATGGTGAGCGGTCATATTTTCGATTAGATCATAACACTCTTCGGGTCGCCTTTTTCATAAAAAGTTCTCGCCGACAGCGAGCATTGTGGTATCACGATGGTCTAAAGTTAGCTGTTATAGGAACGTATCTATTTGGAGTGACGGTAACATGTTGTGATTTAGGACAACGGTCAATCGATGCTTTATTAACGTTCTCCCATGCTTCGAATAATGACTCATCGGGACGTTGACGGAAATTGGTGATTTCCTTTCTTAACTTCATCACCATAGAGGGTGGAAAGTATTTTCTGAGAAACATTTTAGCCATTTGCTCAAATGTGGTGATAGAATTCCTTGGCAAACGATCAAACCAAGCGGTGGCATGATGTGTCAAGGAGTGAGGAAAGAGATATAGACGATAATGGGCTGTCTTCGGTGACCCCATTCACTTTGATACTTTGGGTGACATGCAGAAATTTATCAAGATGCTTGTTTGCATCGTCTCCCGGTAGTCCGTGAAATTGGCCAGAATTTTAAAACTTGTGAATCATTTGTCATTTTGAGTCAAATTGGTTGCCTATTGTGTTCGGGGCGATCGGTCGCCTCGGACCTATCAAAGTTCTGGCTGGCCACTGCTCCTTCCAATAGTTCGGAGGTCGCGGAACTGGGTAAAACCACTCGCAGGATGGTAGTCGTCATCAACCGTCTTCCGTTTAGCGGCGATATTGATTTCTTTTAAAATCATTACAAAGAATTAGGATCAACGCGAGTTCTTCTTCGAATTGTACGTTCGGGATCTTCGAGAGGTGGAAAAAGATTCCTTGTAGACGATCGAGTGCTCATGCACTAAAAAGAAATATAAAAAGAGAAATTATACTAATTAATTTTTTTTTGGTTTTTCAACAATTGATTCACAATTTATTTTAATAGAGAAAATGAGACCGAATAACTTAAACCAATAATCAATTTGCTTCACGGTAGCTCTCTAAAAACCCATGAATCACCATTTTCTATCACTTCCCAGAGTGCATAGTCTTGGATCTGGAAGTACTGCTTAATCCTAATAGCCCACATCTCATACTCCCCCAATTTGAGTATGGGAAGCTTTGCAGTAGGACCACTATTTGTAGATTCAAGCTCCATGTCTTCTAGATCAAAGTTTCTCAAAGCAAAGCTCTGATACCACTTGTTGATCCCAAACCTAGATCGATTCCTTAGGTTGTCTAAGGTTAAATTACCTTGGATAAATCCAAAATAACTTGTTGTAGAAACTTTGTATGTATATTAAAGTGTATGCGGAATCTACACCTTAATACTCTAGAAGTAAAATCAATGAAACAGTAATCTTGAACAACAAAGATATAACCAAACGCTCCAATATTATTAGATTAATAATACGAGTACTCTTAACTTAGTACTGGGGTTTACAACCTTGAAGCTTTTCTCAATCGACTTTGACAACTATGAAAACTGATAATGATACGACTGCGTGTTTTGTGATATCTCAACTAATGCCCTAGAGCCTCCTTTTATAGACTAAGGAGTCCTAGTCGGCTTACAATATATTCCTAAGATATCTCAATCTTTTCTAAACATAAACGTAATCTTCTAAATAAATACATTATGTATATCTTGTACATAAATATCTCAACACTTATCTTCACACGCATTCTTGTTCTCCAAACAATCTTTATCTCTTTAATTCGTCTTTATCCTCTTGACAGTAGAAAGTCTTCAAACAATTGTAATCTTTCCACCAGCAGCACTAATAAACATAAGCAGTAGTAACATTAGTACTAGCAGTACTAATATACACTAACAGTAGTAACTTGTACTAGCAGTCTTAACTTTTACTACTAGCAGCACTAACTACTTAGCTTATATTTTAGTCTTCAACACTGAGCAGTCTTAACTTCAACTAACAGCAGTAACTTTATGCTATCAGTACTAAATTATACTAACAGTAGTAACTAGCAGTGGTAACATTATACTACCAGTACTAACCACTTAGCATAATTTCCATTATGTACCTGAGCAGCAGTAACTTCTAAGAATCCATGAAGTCTTTTAAGTCCCAACAATCCTCCCCTAAACTTGATGTTCATCTTCTGAATCTTCAAGTTTCTTCTTTCAAAGTCTTCATCATACTTCAGGAAGATGCATTCAAACCTTTCATAGACCTTTTTGTTGTTTCACCATAAGCTTTAGCAGTTGATAGCACATCTCATTTTGATGACCAGTTTGAAGTTTCTTGTTTAGCATATTGGTGATGGTGATTGGTGTGAGGGGATATCTCTTTTCAACTAACATAAAAATGTGAAGATTATCAAACCTTACAAAGTGAACTCCAAATGAATCAATCAACTTCCAAATGGTCACCCTATATCCTTGTAAAATTCTCCATACATCACTCCTTTTTGTCTGGTTCAAACATAACTTTTAAATCTCCCCATAACACTCTTTTAAACTCATTATCAGGTCTTGTATCACCATACTTTGCCTTCACTATCCTCCAAAGTGCTTCCAAGTCTTCTCTGTCTATTTCTTGTAGCATCCTTATCATTGAAGAATATCTTTTGGAACTTCCATCTGCTCTTATCAACTGATAATGTACCAACATACCCTCTTTATGAAGCTTATAATTAATAATCACTGGTAATTTGGTAGCAAGTGGTATAGCATCAATTGCTATATCTTCATCATTTTTAATCACTAAAAGCTTCTTTAGCTCAGCTTCATCATATTCATCAACTGTATCTGACTCATTTTCTTTTTTCACTTTCTGTTTCTTTAAGGATTCTTGTTGTTGCTCTTTTCCTACTCTTTTCCTTCCAAGCATCTTCTTTCTGCTGCCTTTAGCTGTCTCCTTACTACCTTCTACCTTCTTTTTTTTGCTTTCCTGTACCTCAGAACCCATAGCCACAAAGGTATTTACCCTCTTCATTTCCTTGTCAAACAACTTTTGAATTTCATCAAAACTCTTTCCCTTTAGCTGTTTGTATGTGTATCTACCCATGTGCTTAAGATAGGTAGATATTTGAGTTCTCTTTTGTGCCTTAGTAGGAGGTCTGTTTCTCTTTTCTTGTGCTTTGAGTGCAGCAAAATGTTTTCTTCTTTTCTCCATTAGTTCCATAAATAGTTTTCCTTTTTCCTCATCTGTCAACTCCTCTCTTTCTTTTGATTGGAGTCTTTCAACCAACAATCTATCAGTCTCCATCATAGCTTGTGTATTTTCCCATGACTCAATCAATGCTATGTTAGCTTCTTCTTCTTGTTTCCTTGCTAGCTGTTGTTCTTCTATTAATTTAGCATCCACCTTAGCTTGAATATCTCTTGCAATTTGTTCATCAAGAGCAATTTGATCTTTTCTTTTTAAAGGAACTTCTGGATCAATTATAATACCTTTTCCTTTGTCTTTAGAAATTGAAGGTTGTACCTCTTGTGGAGCTCTGAACTCACTTTACTCCTGTACTACTACCCCTCTAGCCTTGGGTCTTGTAGTTGTTGTTGTTGTAGCAGCAATAGTAACAACTTTAGGCTTAGCTGCTTTGATCTAACTAAGTGTCTGAGCCAAAGTGATTTCCTCAATAGTTGTAGGAGCAGCACTATCTTCAACACTAGCAGTAGTAACTGCTTCACCAGCAGTACTATCATTAAGCTTAGTACTCTGTTCATCTTTCTCATCAACTTTTGCTTCCACAAGCATCTCATCAGCATCCAAAACTCCAGTATCAAACATTAATTCATCATCCTGTCTTTCTTGAGTTTCATCAACTAAAGTTACATCATCATCCACAGGCATCTCATCAGCATCCAAAACTCCAGTATCAAACATTAATTCATCATCCTGTCTTTCTTGAGTTTCATCAACTAAAGTTACATTATCATCCTTATCAAGATCTGCAATACTACTCCCCTGTTTGAAGAGCTTATAAGCTCTTGAAATAAGCCAAGGAGGAGTTGGGCTTAATAACACAATAAGACAAAAAAAAAAAGGAGCTTGAAATCTCCCCTTTGCACCAGGGGAGATTAAAGCTTGATACTAGGGGCTTATTTGGCAGCTTGTTAAAAGCTGTCAAATAAGCTCAATTTAAAAGGCTAAGCTAAAACAGATTTAACACCCTAGCTTATGGACTTATGCACCAAGTTTGACATTCTAAAACTAAAAAAAACTTACTGAATTTGTTAAATGAAAAAGGGTCTTTAAAAAATGCCAATTGCAAACTTGGTGCTTTTTGACTCAAAAGTCAAAGACTAAAGACTGTGGCATGCTTGTTTTTAACATCCATCATTACACATTTTTTTTGGATATTCAAACTTAAAAAACACAAGTGCTTATCTAAATATGCACTTGTGGTGTTGTTAAAACTATAACCAGTGACAAAAACAGTTTATAAAAACTTTGAAAACAACTTTTCAACTAAAAGAACTATTAAACAGCTTAAATGAAGTTTTAAATCTTAAGCCTAATTCTAAACCTATGGCCTGTAACCCATACTAAAAAACTTTTTGACCCGTTTTGGCCTTGTGCCTAACACCCCTTAGATCAAAACTGTCAAACCTTCGTGAGCTTTATAATCTATTTTAAAACTTAAAACTTATAAAACCTTTTATCTACTTCAACTAAAATTAACCTATTAAAGCTATTTAAGCTCTTAAAACTCTAGCTTATTAGTGAAAATAAGCTAGTTACTCTACTAGCTTATTCTACCTACTTTGACAGTACTTAAGGAATGAAAGCTAAAAGTGCTTACAACTAAAACAACTTAAAGCTAAAACACCTATAGGCTATTTAAACTAAATGAAACAGGATTAAAATAAGACTTTAAAAGAAATAAGCAATTTAAGATAAGCTATGAATTGGCTAAAATGAAATATAGAAAGTTAAAACCTGAATTTGTGGAATCTTCTTCACCTAGACATCCAAGTGAAGAGTCTAGGTGATCCTAAATGGCACCTTGCCTCTATTCCCTGAGTTTTAAGCTCAATAAGCTATTAAAAGCTTATTTCTCTCTTGAACTTCAAAATTTGAACACAAATGCCTTAGGTGATCATGCTTTGACTTAAAATTGACCTAAAGGAGTAATGAATGACTAAAAACAAGTTTTCACTAAATTTTGAGCTTATGAACAGTAATAAGCTCTAAAGAGCTTATTTAGAGCTTATTGAGTAGATTCGACTTAAAATTGAAATCAAAGTACAAGTAAACTTTGAAAATGAATGTTATTACTAAACTGAGTGAAGTACAAGCTGAAAGAACAAGAGTACAAGTGCTGAAAACGTATTGCTAAAAATTTGAAAGAAAATGCTTAATAATGAAAATACAAAACTGTAAATTAAAAACTAACGCATCTTATAACTATTGTCTTCTCTTTTCTTTTATATGCTCTTCTGTGTTTGTTGTCGTGATGAGGGGGAAAACAAACAATCTATTGGCCCTTCAATTTTCTTTCAAAATCAATCTTAGTCGGTTCGAAATTTAATTTTGGGGGGTGTGAGATTGCCACATGGCACCTATGTAACTGGGAAAAGGTGGTGGGTAGAGGGGGGAAAATGACTTTCCATGGTGGGGGTGGAAGGCTTTTACAGGGTTTTAAAACGAGAGTTAAAAACGTTGGAGTTGTTTGGGAGGGAAAAAAACTCGATGCGGGGAAAAGGTGTTAGGGTATAACAGAGTGAAAGTTTGGAGTTGAACATGTTTGGGCCCCTCATAGTTATTCTCTTCTATTGACATTACATGGTACTTGTCGGTTATTATAACTTTTGGGGATGGCAAAACATAGTCCACAGAGTTATAGAGAACTCTTTTGCACCCCACCGTCCTTGTGTGTACAGTTAGGGGGGTTGGCAATTTTGCCCCCCCACCCCACTTGTCCAACTTTTGAGCAATATTGCCTATATCATGCCCCTTGTCTTAATTTTTCTCTTTGTTCTTCTTTAATATATAAGTTTAGGATTGTACAATTTCAGTCCCTGAACTATATTTCTTTGGACTTTGGCCTCATCGGGGATGACTTGGGTTGACTTTGACTTTGACCATGTTGACTCTTTATGTTGAAACTTTTTGACTTGATAACTTTCAGGTTTGATTTGTTGTCTTTCCCTCTAGTCTTTTCATTACGAGTTCCGGTTTTTGTCGTTTTGGCTTTGTTTTTTCGTCCTTTTTCTTGGTTATCCATTCTGCAAATACATATTTAGCAAAACAAGCATATATTTGGCATTTTAGTTTGGGTTTTTGTTTTATTTTAGACTACGTTGTTTAAAGGTAATAAGGTATGTGTATTTAAGCTCATTCCAAAATCCCAATTAATAAGTAGTGGCGTGTCCTACGCAATGCTTATGAAGTAAGCATTTACGAAAAACTAAGAATCTCAGTCCCTCCTCGACTAATAACTTTATATAAGTTAGCAATGTGTTCGTCAAAGGATACATAAAGAATCAAAAGCTTCGACTAGTCCCGTTTTCACATCTTTTTATTTGTCACTACTATCCCTAATATTTTTGGGTTTTTCGTTTCTTGACTTACTGTTTTGATTCTTTATTTACATTTACTTGGGATCAATAGAATGAGAAACGACCTAGATTAATCTAAGGAATGTCCGGACGGGAATATAATTCATAGTCCCCGATTTTTCACTAGTTCCATACCAAGCAGTTAAACAAGATCATTTGTCTAATATAAGTCTATATGCTGAGCCTCAATACTTATGACTTGTGAACTTTTAAACTCCAACATGAATATATGGTTTAAATGTGTTTGTAATCATTTAACTCACCCCATAGATCAACTTATTTCCAATAGTCGTGAATTCAAGAGGAAATCATGGATCATCAAAGCAACAACTTAGTAAGAATTGTAACTTGATTTTAAAGAACGAGTTTTTAACTGTAGAACTTTTTGAACTCATCTTTCATCATATATAATCAGAAGTTCTTTACTAAGCTAGGGAGGTGCGTTGTTTAGTTTGAACTCCTACATGGCCTCGCTCCTAGAGGATATCACAACCAACGACGATGCTTCTTAGTTTGAAAACCCTCCCAGTTGCTTAGAAGTAGTAGGAAATCACAACAAACCTTCTTCCTTTTATGGACTAAGGAGTTGTGTTTTAGTTTTGAACCCTCACCTGACTAGCTCTCCTGGTGAGTATCAAAAACACCAAATCCTTAGAACGTAAAGATGTCTTAGTTTGAACCCCCTCCTCGTGGTTTGCGGAGTGGGATATTCACGACCATCTTTTACTTTGCTCCATATAAGCTAGAATTGTATGCTTCATTGGCGCAAATGACAATATTCATGCATTTTGCATTCATACTTCATTCGATGCTTCTTTTGGCATTTTACACTTTTGGATTATTAAGAACAGAAAATCATCGTTTTAAAGAATTAGGGTTACAACTGTGAAGCATTTTCTAAAAAAATCGATTGACTTAAGTTGAACTGAATTGAGTACGTATGATTAGGTGGATTAAGAGCTAATGGGAGAAAAAGCCACAAGTTACTCATATAAGTTTTTGTTTAGCACATAAACTTATATTTAACTCTATCACTTCTTGTTCTTCACCTTAAAAATTCGAAGCAATCGAATTCGTATAAAACGCTTAGGCCTACCTAGTGGTAGTTGAGGAACTAGCTAGGGCTCTAACACAACCCGATCGAATACCCTCTGTCAAAATTATTCTCATTCTAACATTAGGAAGTCAAAAATTGTGAACAAAAACTTTTTTATTTGAAAAATTTTTAATTTTTTCATTTTTGGTATTTTTGCTTAAAAATTTGGTGGTAAAAGGGATTCAAGTGATAACAACGACTGCTGGCAAAAATCAAATGAAGATCCCCCCCATTACATAGAAAACTTATACATAAGTCCGCGATGCGTTCAAGGGGTTCCTACGTAACTTCTAAGGCCGTTTATGAAGTGTGCCAAAAAGTTGGAAAACGTTAGACGATTAGATTTGGGAATAATGGATTCCAAAACTGAGAGACTACAGTGAGGATGTGAAACTCTTGTGGAATACTGCAAGCACGAGAGTCTTCACAATCCGGGAAATCCTGGACATACAATACAAAGCACACAAAACATGGACAAAACACGGGTAATGGAAAATGAAAACCTTTCACACAAAAACACTTATTAGCATAAAGAAAGAAGATAGACTGGATAAGCATGGGGTGCCTCCCACGAAGCGCCTTGTTTTTGTTAACCGAGTCACAAGCTTGACTCGACCCCGAATTCATTGGTCCATGGGGAAGCAAGTGGAAGATAAAATCATCATCGGACTTTCATTCAAGTGGTTTGGGTAAACATTGAATTTCATGAAAGTTCCACTCCGATGAGATACATTCGGCATAAAAGAATGATACATTGAGATGCCGGGGTCAAAAATGGTATCTTCATTCCTGGTGGTAGAGCAGAGAAGATATGGAGGGGGACACGGGATACGTGAGAAAGCAAGAAAGATCCATACAAAAAATAAGCGAAAGAAAGAAGATTTGGTCATCCTCATGTGGTATAAGTCACCATTGTTTATTAGAACACATTATTACGAATACGAGGTCAATAGAAGTCAAATCTCCCGGATCGGGCTCAATCTTAAATTTGAAACATTCAAGATTCGGAAGAGACATGATGTGAGTGAGTTCATCGGCGAACTCCTCATGATTAAAGTCACTCCTATCGGCAGGAGGAAACTGATCATTCGAAAGATCAAAGATAAAGAGATCCCTATTGAGGAAAATACAACATGAGTAGTGGTATTGCCACTACTTCTTCTCTTTAAATGATCCGTTATCATGTAGGAAAGTCTTTATAATAGAAGAGAAACTCAGAATGAGTAGTGGGACTGCCAACTACTAATTTATTTAGATTATGCCTGAAAGTTTCAGATTCGGGAATAGAATTATCAAAGGTGTTAGTCTCCTACAAGAAAAGATTATGAAATGTGGAGGTAGACTTTGAATCACAACTTCGGAAGATGGAGTAGGATTTTTCTATTAATGAATCGATCTTACGCAAATTAAGAAGATTGTCATTCAACTATTTTTCACGAAGGATATCGTCTTTGATTGTTAAAAGAATGTCCTCATCAATCCTTCCAACTTCCGGATTAACAATCTCCACCACCTCTAAGCTGACGATCTCAACATCGGGAGATAATGCATCGACATAATCGATATCCTCACCGTAGGGAGAATCGTCATCACTCGAAGAATTATCATCGTAGGAATTGACAATAATCTCAGAATGTTCTTTGAAAGCTTCAAGAGAGGTAGGATTGTTAAAAACAGGAAAAATCACACAATTTTGTCGGGAAACCTGGCGGCCATCACTTGGGATAGGTACAAGGTCCTACAAACACTAGACTTTATGAATTCGTCCGATTCCGTTTCTGGAATAGTGTCAAGATGCTTGTCCCCCATTACTTATGAGTGTTATCAAGTTCCTCGATTGAAAAACGGTGTAGATTAGCAATGTATAGCCTTCGTCTCTCGTTAGCAAATGGAAATCTCAATGATCGATCTTTAGCACTTGTTCTTCCGAGATTACGCTTTTATTCTTTCCTTCTTTTGTATGACTTGATCAACCAAATCACGGGTAAAATAACCAAACAAGAAAATTATACAAGGGGGTCAAATGGGCGGGTAAAATAAATAAAAAAAACAAGGTAAAAAATAAAAGAATAAAAAACAAGTAATATTACAAAATACGGGAGTCAAAGAAACCCTTATTAAGAAGTCTCATTTTCTTTTTTTTGCTAATTTTTTTTGTTTTTTTTCTTTTTTTAATGGAGGTAAAAGAAACAAAAAAATAAAGAAAAAAATATTTAAGAATCAAAAAGTTCTTTTTTATTTTTTTTCTTTTTTTAGTTATTGCGTTCTTTCTTGTCATTTGTTCACTCTAAGCTTTATTTTGAGAATTTTTACAAAAAGAAGATCATTTTGGGAATTGAAGATTGAAGATGATTGCCGGTATATTGCGGGGATTGAACTTGGGTCAAAAACCAAGAATTATGATCCTTAGCAAGATTTTGCTTATGTTATAGTCCTTCATTCATTGGTTTGACATTGGAAGGATTTCACTGAGGACCACCGAAATTTTCACAAAAAAGGTTTTGTTGTGGGAAAACATCTGGTGAGGTTTGTTTTTTATGGAAAAATAATCAAAGTTTTCTTGATTGAAAACACAGGTCTGTCCGTTAGACAAACGGGACTTGAGGTGACATATAGTAACCGTAATGAGAGTCGTTCCCAAGTATATCACAAGAGTATGGTACGGATTGTGGTTGTGGAGGATGGTTTGCGCACACTTGGAGAATCGTTAGAGAGTATGGATTTGGAAACATTGATATGTGTTCCCTATTTCCAATTTTGCAATAAAAACAAACTCCATGTATTCATTGTATCCACATCTTTGGCAGTGCGGAAACAGACATTGTTGTTGCACACTTTGTGGGAGCTTCATCAATGGTATGCTTTGCTGCATGGTTCCGGATTATAGATATCGGAACTTTCGGAGCGGCAATTATAAACCGTATGTGCACCTTTCCCACAAGACGTACAAAGATACATTGATGACAGAGATCCATACTTCGATGATTACGCAACTCGTGCAAAAAATGGTCAATGTGTAAGAGGACTTGGTGATGAATTTTCACCAGGGTTCCTGCTTAACACGATTGGCTATCGAGGAGCATTAACAATGTTGGTAATTGTACGGCGGATGACTCGGAAGTGTTTGGAAGTCTTTGAACCATAATTTATTTTTCCACCACTGTTTGTAAGCAAACTTCAATAAATTCCTTCCGTAAAAGAGCTCATACTTGGACATACGGACCATCATCCGGGGTTCACAATTTGAACACCTTGGCACAATTTTCGAGGGGGTTAGGAACTAGAATCTGGTCTTCAAGAACCTCAGTTGAACAACAAAAAGTCTGCAGTTGTACAAAACTCACAAGTCGAGCATTACCTTTAATCGCGGTAAATTGGGATTCACCCGATTAATCGAATGACGTAATAAGAATTAAACATGTATATGGCTTAACGAAAGAATTAATTGATACGAAGAAAAAGAAGATTATTTTGGGTTTTTCATCAATTCACAATTTAAAATTTTAACGGGACAAAATGATAAGACAACTTTAAACTGATATAATCTACTCTACTTCACGGTATCTCTCAAAAAGATAAAACTCACAGGTGAGAGGAGGACAGGAGTTGGAATAGCGCGAAGCTTATTTCTCCCTTTCGGGTCGTAGTTCCTCCACGCCCCCCTCCCTCCCTTCCCCTTTTTCCCCCCCCCCCACCCTTCTTTTCCTCACGCCCCCCCCCCCCCCCCCCCCCCCCCCCCCCCCCATCGGAAAACACTCATTATACCCACTTTCATAGTTTGTTTAGCTTTTCAAGCGTGAGCCGCTACGTGTAAGAGGTCACAAAAGGCAAGTTTTTAAATCTTTTGTTCGAGTTGGGATACCAACAAGGTCACCGGTACTTTTTAGTAATACTAAGTTGAGGAATATTATATTTTGGTTTTTACCAATTTTCTGAATTTTACTTTCTTTTTTTTATGGACAATGTTTTTATATTTTTTGTTTTTCTTTGTTTTTTTTTTATTGATATTATACTAAAAGAAATGAAATATATTTTTGTATTTTTATTGTTTTTATAAAGAAAATATTCACGTTTCAAACACAATGTTGATCAAACGTAACGATAAAAGTTTAACAGCGCCTCCCCTTGGGCAGCGGCGCCAATAAATTGAATTGGTTTGGGTTTACACTAAATATATATATAATATATATTAAAATATAAAATATATATCTAAGTGTTAATAATACAACCCAATCAGTAAAACCGAGAAGTCGTATAGAGCTTTCGCCGGGTCGTTTATCACCAACGAGGCTGGAATGTAAATCCGTACGTCGAATGATTTGTGTTTGAAGAAGGAATTGGTTGGGGAAGTGAAAAATGTCAAATTATAGATAATTACGGACTAAATCATTTAAGAAAAACTAGAAATTACGAAATTAAATAGAAAACGAGAGCCCGGAATCCCGACAAAAGGGTGGAAAACCTATAATACTTTAAAAATAACCCACGAAGAAATTTTTTGTCTTCTAAAACTACTTAGGGATCAAATAACGAAGATGAAAAAGCATAGGACCGGAAAAACGGAGTTCGTTTGACCCAAAAACGAGTCAAAACAAAATCCCGTACCCGGACCCGTTCTTTAAACGATGAAAAGTTATAAAAATGACCCTACGAAAAATTTTATATTTTTCCTACAAACTAGATGACAAAAGAAAATTTTATAAAAAAGCAAAATATTTTTTTTGATAATTTTTGTATTTATTATGAATTAAATAAACTTTTAACTAAATTAAATTATAAAAAATATTAAACGATTACAAAAAATTCTGAAAATTTTTCTAAAAATACTTTACACTATAAAGGTCCTACGAAAAATAACAAAACTCACACGCTTATGCTATTAAGCCCCGAAAAATAAGCTTAAAATGTTATTAGCTATTTTTGGGACAAAATGTACATAAGTACAATTGCCCTTGAGTCTTTAACGAAAAAGACCCAAGGGCGCAGTGGTAAGTGTGTTAGTAAAAGGGGGTTTGTATCGAGAGGTCCCGGGTTCGAGTCTTGCTCACCCGGGTCTCTTGTCTTTCCCCCTTTTTTATTTTTTTGAAAAGTTAAGGGATAGAAAGTGTTTAAAAGGGGAGGTAAAGTTAATAGGGTCAGGAGGGTTATACTATTAACAATTTACACTATAGTGAAGACGGGTAACCCTAGACTATAAGACAAATGCAAAACAGACCCTACGATTCAAGCTTATTTTTGGCTTATTTAAAAATTGAGAATTAGCAAAAACTTAAAAACTACAAACTTATTAAGAGGCTTATACTAAACAACTTTAACAAAGGGACTTTCAACTTTTGACAAAATAATAAGCTGGAAAATAAGCTTATTTTTGACAGAATAACTAAAACTAATTTTGACTAATTCATTTTAGACAATTAAGCTAGGAAACAGGTAAATAAGCACAAAAAATAATATTTTTCCTAAAAAGTACTAGAATACAAATTTAGCTTATCGGATAATAGCTAAATCACTAGGAATGAAAATTAAACAATCCATACACTTAACTTAGGCTAAAAACAGTTCAGGGGACCTCTTTAAGCTTTAATATAAAGCTAGCAAATGAGCATTTTCAAAAACGCTGTATTTCAACAATCTTGAACAAGTGCTTATAAGCTCTGAAATAAGCAAGAGGTTTGGCTTAATAACACAATAAGACAAAGAAAATGGAGCTTAATATCCACCTTTGCCACCAGGGGAGATTTAAGCTTGTACTGGGGCCTTTATTTATGGCAGCTTGTTAAAAGCTGTCAAATAAGCTCAATTTAAAAGGCTAAGCTAAAACAGATTTAACACCCTAGCTTATGGACTTATGCACCAAGTTTGACATTCTAAAACTAAAAAAAACTTACTGAATTTGTTAAATGAAAAAGGGTCTTTAAAACTGCCACTAGCAAAACTTGGTGCTTTTTGACTCACAAAGTCAAAAGACTAAAGACTGTGGCAGCTTGTTTTTAACACACAACATACACATTTTTTTGATACTCAAACTTAAAACACAAGTGCTTATCTAAATAAGCACTTGTGGTGTTGTTAAAACTCTAACAGTGAACAAAACAGTTTATAAAAACTTTGAAAACAATTTTCAAACTAAAAGAACCTATAAAACAGCTTAAATGAAGTTTAAATCTTAAGCCTAATCTAACCCAATGGCCTTAACCCATACTAAAAACCTTTTTGACCCGTTTTGGCCTTGTGCCAAACACCCCTTAAGTTCAAAACTGTCAAACCAAAGTGAGCTTATAATCTATTTTAAAACTAAAACTTATAAAACCTTTTATCTACTTCAACTAAAATTAACCTATTAAAGCTATTTAAGCTCTTAAAACTCTAGCTTATTAGTGAAAATAAGCTAGTTACTCTACTAGCTTATTCTACCTACTTTGACAGTACTTAAGGAATGAAAGCTAAAAGTGCTTACAACTAAAACAACTTAAAGCTAAAACACCTATAGGCTATTTAAACTAAATGAAAATGGTTATTTAAAATAAGACTTAAAAGAAATAAGCAATTTAAGATAAGCTATGAATTGGCTAAAATGAAATATAGAAAGTTAAAACCTGAATTTGTGGAATCTTCTTCACCTAGACATCAACGTGAGAGTGTCTAGTGATACCAAAATGGCAACTTGCATCTATTACCCTGAAGTTTTAAGCTCAATAAGCTATTAGAAGCTTATTTCTCTCACTTGAACTTCAAAATTTGAACCAACAAAATTGACTTAGGTGATTCATGCTTTTGACCTTAAAATTGAACTAAGAGTATGGAATGACTAAAACAAGTTTTAACTAAATTTTGAGCTGATGAACAGTAAATAAGCTCTAAAGAGCTTATTTAGAGCTTATTGAGTAGATTCGACTTAAAATTGAAATCAAAGTACAAGTAAACTTTGAAAATGAATGTTATTACTAAACTGAGTGAAGTACAAGCTGAAAGAACAAGAGTACAAGTGCTGAAAACGTATTGCCTAAAAATTTGAAAGAAATGCTTAATATTGAAAATTACAAAACTGGGTAATTTAAAAACTAACTCCTCTTTTCATTTACTATTGGTCTCTCTTTCTTTTATAAGCTCTTCTGTGTTTGTTGTGTGAGAGGGGGAAAACAAACAATCTTGGCCCTTCAATTTCTTCAAAATCAATCTTAGTCGTCGAATTAAGCTTTGGGGGGTGTGAGATTGCCAACATGGCACCTTTGTAACTGGGAAAGGTGGTGGGGAGGGGGGGAATATGAAATATCCATGGAGGGGGTGAAGGTTTTACAGGGTTAATTTATAAAACTATGGTTTTAAACAACCAGGTGATTGTTTGGGAGGGAAAAAACGAGCGGGGAAAAGGGTGTTAGGGGTTTATAAACACGAGTGAAAGTTTGGGGAGTTGACACTGTTTGGCCCCTCATAGTCGCATCTCATCTATTGCCCATACATAGGTCCTTGTCTTTATATAAACTGGTTTGGGGGACTTGGCAAAACAAGTCCCCAAGAGTCTATATAACTCTTTAGCACCACCGTCATTCTGTGGTGTTCTAAGTTACGGGGGCGTTGGCAATTATGCCCCCCAATTGTCACTTTGAGCAAATTGGCCAAAATCAGGCCCTCTTTGTCTTCTTTTTCTCTTTTTTCCTTCTTGTTATATTATAAGTTTATGGATTGACAATTTCAGTCATCTGAATTTTATTTTTGACTTGGCCTCGGGGATTGAACTTGGGTTGACTTGACTTTGGAACCAGGTGACTTTTCTGTTGACTTTTTGACTTGATTGGATTTCCGGCTTAGATTTGGCGGGTCTTTCACAGTCTTTTCCAAATTCCGAGTCCGGTTTTGTCGTTTTGAGCTCCTGTTTTTCGTACATTTCTTGGGTTATCCATTCCTGCATATACAATTAGCAATAACAAGCATATATTTGGCATTTTAGTCCGTTTTTGGTTATTTTAGCTGTTTTTAAAGGTAAAAGGTATGTGTAAATTAAGCACATACAGTCATACTGTTTCCTCTGCAACATTCTCCTTGTATAACTTTTTATGTATGGTTTAAAACATAACTTTCCAAATCTCCATCTACACACTCTTTCAAATTCATTTTATAGGCCTTGTATCACTATACTTTGCCTTAACTATCCTAAAGAGCTTCCAAGTCTTCTCTATCTTATACCCTACAGTCATCCTTTTCATTAAAGAGTAATCTCTTAGAACTTCCATCTGCTCTTATTAACTGATATGTACTTATCCCTCTTTATGATGCTTAATAATCAAACATCCTGGCTTAATTTGGTAGTCATAAGTGGTTTTATATTGCATCAAAGGCTATATCTTTATCTTTTCTTAATCCCAAAAAGCTTCTTTAGCTCAAATTCATCAACTTCCTTCTGACTCCTTGTTCTTCCAATCTACTTTTTGTTTCTTTTTAAGGATTTCTTTCTGCTGGTTTTTTCCCTGCTGCTTCTTCATTCCAAGCATCTTTTTCTGCTACTTTAGGTGTTTTCTCTAATACTTTACTTCCTTCTTTTCTTGCCTTCATGTACATAAATAATCCCCTAGCTACAAAGGTATTTCACACTCATCATTTCCTTATCAAACAACTTTTGAATTTCATCTAAACTCTTTCCTTTTAGTTGTTTATAGGTTATATCACCCATGTGCTTAGATTAAGTAGACATTTGAGTTAACTTTTGTGCCTTGGTAGGAGGTTGTTTCCTCTTTTTTTGTTGCTTGAGAGCAGATAGCAATAAATGCTTCTTCTTTTCTCCACTTCGGTTCCATAAACTAGTTTTTGCTTTTTCCTCATCTGTCAATTCATTCTTTCCTTTGATGGGAGTCTCTCAGCCGCAATCTATCTGCCTCACATCATAGCTTATGTATTTTTCCCATGACTCAATCATATGCTATTGTTGGCTTCTTCTTCTTATTTCCTTGCTAGCTTTTGTCTTCTAATAATTCACGCTTCCAATTAGCTTGATATCTATTGCAATTTTGTTCATCAAGAGCATTCTGATTTTTCTCTTCATAAGGACTTCAGGCTCAACTATAATACCTTTTCCTTTATCTTTAGAACCTTGAAGTTGTGTCTCTTGTGAAACTCTGAACTCACTTGGCTCCTGTACAACCACCCCTCTATCCTTGGGTCTTGTAGTTGTTGCTTGTGTGTATGGCAGCAGTAGTAACAAACTTTAGGCTTAGCTGCTTTAATCTGTATAAGTGTCTGAGCCAGAGTGATTTCCTCATTAGTTGTAGGAACAACACTATCATCAATACTAGCAGTAGTAACTGCTTCACCAGCCAGTAGTACTATCCATCAGGGCTTCTTACTACTGTTCATTTTTACCTCAATTTAGCTTACCACATGCATTACATCATCTCCAAAACTCAGAATCAAACATTAAAATCATCATTTTGTATTTTGAGTTTCATCAACACAAAGAAACATTAACTAGCATCAATATTTCAATACTCCTCCCCTGTTGGATGTTTCTTCAGAAGCACTCTAACTATCCTGGTCTTCAGAGGACTCAATATCTCCTAGACATACAACTTTCTTGAGTCTTTCTAACCTGTAGGTTTTTTGCCATTTTCTCCTTTTAACATCTGGATCGCGTCTTCTTTAAAGCAGCAATCTCCTTTGCTTGAGCATCCTTTGCTTTTTGTAAATCAAGAACCAGTGTTTGCAATTTGGTACATAAAATCATTAAATCAGTTAGTTGCATGCTATCCTCACCACTAGGTTATGGATCATTGGAAGGTGTTGGTAAACTTTCCTCATGCTATGCCTCATCTTGAGGAACCTCTTCCTCCTGTCTTTGAGCCTTCGTAGATGGTTTATCCTTCTTGGGTTGGGAAGATGAAGATGGTGATCATAATTGTATAGATTGAATCAGTTGGATGATCTGAATCCTCACCCATTTCTTCAACAGGTTAAACCATCATGGGTATCAATAAAAGGCTGTTGTTCTCAATGAGAAATTCACTTTCCAAATTCTCTTCATATTGCATAAAAACTTTATTTGTGTTCGAAAGGGGAATTAACAAAAAAATCTTCTTGTGAGTTGACATATTACCTAGTTGTTGATTAATGAAAGCTTGGAGAAAGCGTTGATACAGCAAGAATTTGACTCCTCTATCTAAGTGTTTCACCATTGCATCAAAGATATACTTAGACATATTAAACTGTTGATTAGTTGCCAAGCTGATGATTCAAGAAGCCATAAAACTACTGAACTCGTTCATGTAGTGAATTTTGCATTATAGATTGAGTTGTGTATGAATATAATACTTCACACTGAGGAGAGAAAAGGATTATAAAAAGTAAGCTTTGAGAAGCATTTTCATACCCCATACATGCCTTATTGTTCAAAGATAGTGCTGTTGGAAGACAATCAGTACCTTCTGCATAATCCAGAGAATATCTCTCTTATACTTGATCTACCGTAATAATAACCTCTTCTTATAACACTGGCTTGTAAACTGGTTCGCAATCCTATTAAAATGTTTGTACCTTGGCAAGTTGCTAAAATTGTTCAATACAAGATGTGTAGATGACTGGATTGACTGTTAAGGCATATGAAACAGAACTTGCTTTTAGGAAATCGATTATCTCCACAAACCCATCACTTTCTTCAGGTTTTTCCAAGAATGCGACCACATTGTGCATTTCAGCAAACTTAGGGCTTGACATAATGATAAATATGATGATCAATGATGAAAAATTGAATTAGGGTTTTATTGGTTTAGAGATGTGGGAATAAGTGAAATCGAATAAGAAGTAAATGAAACCCTTAGGAAGTATTTATAGGTTCCAGTAAAGTCAATTCACAACCCCATGCTCACACTTAATGTTTCTAATCAAAGACATCATGACAACTGAAAGACCTACAACACAGCTTCCGCAACTCTGATAAGTACTATCATGATCCAGAAGAGTGTGAGTATGCGGGTCCGAAAGTCACAACATCACATGAAGGCAATATTCCACAACAAGGATAATTAAGAGATTTAAAGTGGATGGTGATCTCAAAGAAAGCTCAAAGATCACTCAAGTCCAAGGAACAAAGATCACTACTTGATGTACAACGACAAATGTTGAAGAATCAAAAGACTACAAGCCAGAATCAAAGATTAATTCAAATATAATGCTAGGATTCAATTTGTATTGTCTGGGGTGACCTCCCTTAGGGGGAGATTGTTAGGATTATGAAAATCCATGTAAAAGACTCGGTCACCCCGTGTTATATCTAGCATAGGTTAGCTCGTAGTCTTAGTTTTAATCGTTTAGTTACCGTACGACTTATGGTGTTGGGCCGGGTCTTTACCCACTTGTTAGCCCACTCCATGGCCCATTTAGGGGCACCAAGCTCTTGTATAAATACCCCTTTCCAGCCATGGGAAGGGGTTGGATGTTCATTTTATTACAAACACACACTAAGTGATTTTCTCTCTCTAGAACTCCCACTTTCTCTCTCTAGATAATTTGGCCAAACATTAATCCTAGGCTTGTGTTATGATATCCAATATACTACAATTGGTATCAGAGCCCATGGGATGATTAGATAGATTGTGTGTGCGTTTTCTTGGTTAGTTTAGATCAAAAGTTTGGTTTTTGAAGGTTTATGGTCTTTTTCTTGACACTCTTTAATTCTCACGTTTGTGATGTTAAAGTTAGTGTTCTTATAGTTGTTATAACCTTCTAGGATCAAGTTGTACAAAAGAAACCAAGCAAAAACGTTCAAAAGGGTGATTTTTAGGTGTTTTTAGGTGAAAAAGTTCGTATTTTTCTTCACTGCGTTTTGCCTCTCTGAGACATTCTTCATTGCGTTTTGCCTCAAATAGTACACTGCGTTTTGTCGTCTTGTATCGTACAAAAGTACTGCGTTTTGTCGTATTTGGGGTTGCGTTTTGGTCACTGCGTTTTGGTTATTGAAGGTTGCGTTTTGCCTACTTGAAGACCTCACTGCGTTTTGCTTCAAGACCTCATTGCGTTTTGCCTCAAGACCTCATTGCGTTTTGCTTCAAGACCTCATTGCGTTTTGCTTCAAGACTTCACTGCGTTTTGCTTCAAGACCTCATTGCGTTTTGCCTCAAGACCTCATTGCGTTTTGCTTCAAGACCTCATTGCGTTTTGCTTCAAGACTTCACTGCGTTTTGCTTCAAAACATCACTGCGTTTTGCTCAAGACCTCCATTGCGTTTTGCTTGAAGACCATATTGCGTTTTGATAAGAAGTTACTCTGGCAAAATTTCATTCATCATTGCGTTTTGCTTCAACATCACTGCGTTTTGCTCAAGAACTCCATTGCGTTTTGCTTGAAGACCATATTCCATTGCGTTTTGTCTAGGGTTCTTCACTGCGTTTTGCCTAAGCTTCATTATCTTCATTACGTTAACTTATTTCAACCAAACCAAATCACAATCAAACAACATATCACCTAATCAAACAAACAATCATCACTTTTAACATACAATCACTAATCATTGTACCGATCCAAAGTGTATCATAATACAAGTACTCAACCATGTCCAGTAATTCAGATGATATTCAAGCGGCAGGTTCCGATACCCGCCCTCCTATGCTCGATAGGACTGATTACGAATCATGGTCACAACGAATCCGATTGTACTGTAGGGGAAAGGAAAATGGATTGCAAATTCTTCAGTCGATTGATCAAGGACCATTTGAGCTTGGAACCACAAGGGATGCACTCGGAACTACCCCTGAGGGAGGTGTCCTTCTTGGACCAGAAAGGCCTCGTACATATGAGGACCTCAGTGACACGGAGAAGAAACGATACGATGCAGATGTCCGTGCCACCAATATTGTGCTTCAAGGACTTCCCAAAGATATCTACAAGCTCATCAATCACAACATTGAAGCAAAAGCAATTTGGGACAACGTCAAAATGCTTCTGGCTGGTTCTGAACTCACAAAAGAAGATAGAGAATCTCAGTTGTACGATGAGTTTGAGAGGTTCAAGATGCTTCCAGGTGAAAATATCAATGAGTACTATGTTCGCTTTCACAAGCTGGTCAACGACATGAGGAATATCAGAATGACAATGCCTAACATTCAACTGAACTCCAAGTT
>BQNB010011060.1:7009-77688 GCA_026074375.1 Tanacetum coccineum
TGTGGATCGACCCGGCCTACTGACACGATCATGGGCTTGTAGTTGGTATCGTTATTTGGGCCAACAGGTAGCGGTCACAGACGCCAGTCTAGGCCGCGGCTGCCAGAACACGGTTCCCAGAACGTGTGTTAATATCCTTATGAGTTATTTTAGGGAAATATAATTTACCAAAATAAGGGATATACTCTCCTTATTTGAATGTGTCAAGATAAGGCCATATCCCGAATATATCGGACGCGTCTTGGGCCGAAAGAGAAGGAAACCCTACGGGGCATGAGGCCTATAAAAGGAGGATGATTCTCATCGGTACAGGTATGGCAAAAACCCTAATCACATTCGATTACTCTCCAAAGAATATACACTTACTCTCACGCCGGAGTCTAATCGTGGGATCCGCTCCCACGATAAGGTTAACGGTGCTCTTTTCCTTGTGCAGGGTTCTCAAACAAATTCACTTGGTACAAGAACAAGGTGTTCCATACCCGAGTAACTGCTTATTCAGGCCAAACGCAATCCAACCAAACTTTTGTATCAACACTATATTTACATTTGAGGCCAACACAGATAACATGTACATTTGGTATAACATTTAACATATACGTGAGGATTATATTTACTCGTTAAAATATATGTGCAAGAAACTCCAAAATGAGAAATAAAGAAAAGGTAAATTACACAGTTCGTCTCTGTATTTAGGTCTGATTGCGAATTCAGATCTTAGATAGTGGGGGTCGATGTCGTTAATCCCTAAAGTCGATTTTTGTTACCTTCTTGGTCCTTCGAGCCCCGTTATACGTAACTGGCGTTAGTTCGACTTTTCAACCATGGGTATTTATGTAATTTCAAATTATTCCTTATTTAACCGTTGCTCAAAATTTTAAACTTCAAAAGTTATTTTTGCCATAAGTTCTTTTTGCCATTAATAATCCTACCTTTTATTTTCATCCGTTAGCCATTTGACTTTTAAATTGAATCCACACTATCAAAAGAGATTTCTTCTCAAGAACATTAACAATGTCCCACATACAATATTACAGTCAATCCCAATACTTTCTTTTTGATTAATTAATTTCATATTTTTCCTATCTCTCCGTTTGTCAAAACCATTGACCGCAGATATAAAACTCATACAAAAAAACACAAAATCTTATTTGCCAAAATGGAAGAATTTGCAGTCCGGGAAGCTGGAGCTGCCGGACTTTAAAGCTTAGAACATCTCATCGGATTATTATTCCTACTCATCACCACGTAAACCATTCCCCCCCCCCCCCCCCCCCCCCCCACCCACCACCAACACCGTTGCTGACGTGGCAGTCAACAAGTTCAAGAAATATATATCCCTTTTTGACCGGAGCTCAACCGGCTATGCAAGATTCCGACAAGGACCCATTTCACAATATCAAATTCCAATACAGAAAAAGTCAAGGTTGACTCCGGTACCATCTCCGGCGATACACTTTTGTCTCAAATAAGCATAAGCATGATTTGTAATTTAGAAACAATCATGGATAACAAAACTCCGAAGAAAAATCGAAACCGTAAACAATTATTGGCAGTGGCGAACCCAGTAAATAAACCAAGGTGGTTTCTTTCTCTAGTCGAGACGACAAAAATATTTTCTGATCACACAGTAGTTTCAATTTTCACTTCATCTTCCCCAATTTTATTTATTTCAACTTGAGACCTATAAAAATATGCTTCCCTTCACGCAAGACAAAATAATACAGTAGTTTCAATTTTCACTTCATCTTCCCCAATTTTATTTATTTCTTTCTCCATCTTCATTTCATCTTCTTCAACCACACAAGACAAAATAATACAGTAGTTTCAATTTTCACTTCATCTTCCAATTTTAATTGTGTTTCATCTTGAGACCTCTAAAATATGTTTCCTTCACGCAAGAAAAAATAATACAGTAGTTTCAATTTTCACTTCTCTTCCCCATTTTATTATTTCAATTGAGGACCATATAAAAATATGCTTCCCTTCACGCAAGACAAAATAATACAGTAGTAAAAAAAAAAAAAAATTAAAAAAAAAAAAAAATTTCAATTTTCACTTCATTCTCCCATTTTTTATTTTTTCAACTTGAGACCTATAAAAATATTGGCTTTTCCCTTCACGAAGACAAATATTAACGTTAGTTTCAAATTTTCATTTCATCTTCCCCCAATTTTATTTATTTCAACATGAGACCTATAAAATATGCTTCCCTTCTGGCAAGACAAATAATACATTAGTTTTTCAATTTTCACTTAATCGTTCCCTAATTTTATTTATTTCAATTGTGACATTAAAAAATATGCTTACATTCACGCAAGACAAATTAATACAGTAGTTTCAATTTTCACTTCATCTTCCCCCAATTTTATTTTATTTCAACACTTGAGACCATAAAAATAGCTTCTTTTCACGCAAGACAAATTTATACAGTAGTCTTCTAATTTTCACTTCATCTTCCCCAATTTATTTATTTAAACTTGTGACCTATAAAAATTATGCTTCCCTATAAGGCAAGACAAGACTAATACAGTAGTTTCAATTTTCACTTCATCTTCCTCAATTTTATTTATTTCAACTTGAGACCAATAAAAATATGCTTCTTTTCACGCAAGACAAAATAATACAGTAGTTTCAATTTTCACTTCATCTTCTCCAATTTTATTTATTTCAATTGAGGAACTATTAAAATTCTGCTTCTCTTTACGCAGACAAAATAAGACAGTAGTTTCAATTTCACTTCATCTTCCTCAATTTTATTTATTTCAACTTGAGACCTATAAAAATATGCTTCCCTTCACGCAAGACAAAATAATACAGTAGTTTCAATTTTCACTTCATCTTCCCAAAATTTTATTTTATTTTCAACGTGAGGACCATAAAAATATGCTTCCCTTCACGCAAGACAAAATAATACAGTAGTTTCAATTTTCACTTCATCTTCCCCAATTTTATTTATTTCAACTTGAGACCTATAAAAATATGCTTCCCTTCACGCAAGACAAAATAATACAGTAGTTTCAATTTTCACTTCATCTTCCCCAATTTTATTTATTTCAACTTGAGACCTATAAAAATATGCTTCTCTTCACGCAAGACAAAATAATACAGTAGTTTCAATTTTCACTTCATCTTCCCCAATTTTATTTATTTCAACTTGAGACCTATAAAAATATGCTTCCCTTCACGCAAGACAAAATAATACAGTAGTTTCAATTTTCACTTCATCTTCCCCAATTTTATTTATTTCAACTTGAGACCTATAAAAATATGCTTCCCTTCACGCAAGACAAAATAATACAGTAGTTTCAATTTTCACTTCATCTTCCCAAATTTTATTTATTTCTTTCTCCATCTTCATTTCATCTTCTTCAACTTCATCTACTCATTTTTTACCAGTCGACATATTCTTTTCTCTTCCTTCTAACTTTGTTTCATCTCAAAGTGGTTCCTTATATTTTTCCAAGGTAGGTCCTAAAAAACCTCACATATTGCTCGTAAAGGATCTCGGTTTTCTAAGGTGGTTCACAGGCACCACCTATAACACATATAGATCCGCCTCTGATTCATTGGATAACAAACAATCATTGGCCGGACCGACGAACAATAGGTGGTGGTGGAGCTGTTGTGAGAAAGTGGGTTTATGTCTGTATATCATCTGTATATGTGATTGTTTGTAGATATTGAAATGTGTGTTTACTTACCTTGGACACATGTTATGTACTAAGGAATATGAAAAGGGTTATCTTTTGTATGAAAAATCTCTGGTGATGACAAAATAAATAAATAATAAATACTATAAAAAATAATAGAAAAATTAAGCATAATATCAATTCTGGGTGAAATCAATTTTCCAAATAATCTATTAGTGGCAAACTGATAAAAAAATGATGGCTTAGGGTTTTTATACTTTAAGAAATATGATGGCATGATGGTGAGTTTTGGTGGTGGTGGAGAAGAAAGTGGATGATGAGAAGAGAGTGTTTATGTTTTGTATGTGTTTTAAAGGTGTAGGAATAATGAACAGTACTCCCTCCTTCTCGTTTTTATTGTTCATATTCTCTTTTTGAGATGTTTCAATTTAATTGTCTACTACTAAAAATAGATAAGGAAATTTGATCAAGTTTACTATATTATCCTTGTTTGAAATTATTATTACAAACTTTAAAGAAGAGTTTGATTAATTAGCTAAGGGTAAAACTGTTATTCTGTCAAAAAGTAAGAAAGATAAAGCAGTAATAAATGCACTTTTCTTAAACTATGTATTTTTTGTTGGAGGACAATAATTTTAGGACGGAGGGAGTAATTTTTTTTAATGTTGATGGGTGAAGTGTACACGTGTATAAAAAAGATAACCATGTACAAAGACCAACGGTGCAACACAGTTTTTATGCGAAATTATCATAATACTCATCACTAACGGAGACACATAACGACCGTCATCCCTTGAGACCAAACACGCACCAAAATGACCACTTTTATGACCATATCCACCGATTTTTAAAACGGGGGACCAAACAGATAAACGGGGTTGAGGGCAGGGACGAACTGTGTAATTTACCCTAAAAAGAATAAGGATTATGTTTATTCGTTTCCAAAATGAGAAATAATAAAATAAATAAAGACATGTACGAATTATTTGAATATGAGGTCATCTTTATCTTTATCTTAACTATCTATAAAGCATTTAAGAGAAGGCTTAAAAAATCAGATTCAACACTTGCTTATAATGGAAAGAATTGTATTAATTATTATGCTATTATATTATATATATATACTTAACCAAAGTGTAATACGTCGTCGTATGACCCACTCGCAGAAACACTATTCATTATTACTGTAGCTACTGTACTAGGCCAGCCCATTTTTCATTTTTTCCCTGGCTATATTATATATATAATCAAAAGAACTTTGAAACGACGTCGTTTCTATACACATTTTACTGTTCAAATTTCCATGTTGAGTAGCCTGGCAAAAAAAACTAGGAAGATGATGATGACCAGAAGTGGAAGAACAGACTCATCATCCTCATATCACACCAAAACTACCATTACATCTCAAACCCACCTCAACAAGATCTCATATTCGTGTTAGGGGTTAAATACTACAATCTTTAAAGACTAAACATTCTTTTAATATTCGAACCAAACAAACAAGAGAACAATAACAAATCTGTTTCCCATCTCCAATGACTCAAAACACAAAATTAAAATCAAAGATCTTAGATTGTTCATTGTTTATGAATCTTAAAGATCTTTATTTTTTGAACAAAACCCATCATCGATCTATCAAGACAAACAAACAAAACACAAAAACACAATGGAACCTACCCGAGACCAATAAATGATCTTGATGTGAAAATCATTTTGTTATTCTTCCTAAGTTCTCTTCGTGGATTGTTAATAAAACGAGTGTGGATTTGTGTGGGTTCGTTTGATTTGATAATCAAGAAAAGGTACATTACTGTATAAGTTAATTTGATTTGTGTATGTTGTCACTGAGTGTTACAACAAAGAAAAAAAGAGGCGTGTTAAACTCTTGGTAGTTGTGTGTGAGTGTAGTCTTATAGATATCTGATTAGGGTTATCAATTTTTTGTTGGGCCTGTTATCTTATATCTACCGAACATCATAACTCAATTGGGCCTCATACCGATAATTTTATATATTATGTTTTGGGCTGCAGTTATATATATCTATTATAACCTCAGCAACAAACCGAAGGCCCAATTATACTTATTATCATTAGAAATGTGCACTGCACTGTTCATCGATGAACAATGTTCGGGCTATACTGTTCATTGATGAACAGTGTAGTCCACATCGGCCCCGGCCTGGTGGTTACTGTTCATCGGACAAAAAAAACTTTATAATTCCTCTTTTTTGGCCAAAAATAAGAAGAAAAAAAATTACGGGACATACTCTCATTTTTAACTATTTACGACTTTCTATAGGCCTGGGCAAAAAAATAATAATTTAAATTCCTTTTATTGAAAAAAAAGAAAAATCCTATATCGGGCATTATACTATATATCATTAGAGATGTCAGTTACTCTTCATCTTAAAGCACTGTAGCTATTAAACATGAGACCGAAAAAATAAACCCGCACAAAATACAATAAGAAAAAAAATGTCCCGCAGTAACGCGCGATTGTCATTTAATATAAGGAAAAAAACAAACTATTAAATATGAGACCGAAAAAATAAACTCGAACAAAAAAAAAATCAATGCCCCGCAACAACGCGTGAAAAATTAACGCCCGCAGCAACGCGCGAGTAATCTTGCTTGTTATAGTAATACACATTTTAGAAGCAATACTACGTCGTTTTTGCCATGGTGCTACAGTAAAATGAACAGTACCCAACCCACTGGGCTCGGTTACTGTTCATCGGGGCAAAAAAAAAACTTTATAATCCTGCTCCCCTTCTTTGGCCAAAAATAAGAAAAAAAAAAATTACGGGACGTACTCTCATTTTTAACTATTTACGGCTTTCTATCGGCCTGGGCAAAAAAAAAAAAAAACGCGCGATTGTCATTTAATATAAGAACAAAACAAACTATTAAACATGAGACCGAAAAAATGAAGCCGAAAAAAAAAATTAATGCCCCACAACAACACGCGAAAAATTAACGCCCGCAGCAACGCGCGGGTAATCTTGCTTGTTATTAAATAAGTGTATCGTCGTTTTTGACTAGCTTCTACAGTTAAAATGATGTGCTCGGCATGGGCTCGGTTACTGTTCTCGGCAAAAAAAAAAAAAATTATAATCCCGCTCCCCTTCTTGGCCAAAAATAAGAAAAAAAAAATTCGGGAGTACTTCATTTTAACTATTTACGGCCTTTCTCATCGGCCTGGCCAAAAAAAAAAAAACGCGCGATTGTCATTTAATTAATAAAATAACAACTATTAAACATGAGACGAAAAAATATAACACCGCACAAATAATATGGAAAAAAAATTTGCTCACACAAAATAAGAAATTTTTTACAAAAGTATGATATTACTCAGATAAATAAATTCCCGCAACATTAGGCCAACATATTTGCCCATATAAAAAAAAACTAAAACTGGGCTCGTTATGTTCATCGGGACCCAAAAAAAAATAACTTTATAATCCCGCTCCCCTTCTTTGGCCAAAAATAAGAAAGAAATTTTTTTTCAAAAGTGTTTACTACGTCGTTTTGATAAGGCGTCTACAGTTATAAAAATGAACAAGTACCCGACCCACTAGCTCGGTTACGGTTATCGGCCAAAAAAAAAAACTTTATAATCCTTCTCCCCTTCTTTGGCAAAAAATAAGAAAGAAAAAATTTACGGGACGTACTCTCATTTTTAACTACCCACTAGGTTCGGTTACTGTTCATCGGCCAACAAGAAAAAAAACAAAACTTTTCAATCCGCTCCCTTTTTTGGCAAATTAGGAAAAAAATATTTACGGAGTACTCTCATTTTTATAATATGGGAAAATATTAGCCCGTCCCAACGCAAATTTTTTTTCCCCGAATCATACAAAAAAAGAAAATATTAAAAATTAGCCCCGCATAACGCATCGGAAAAAAAAAACCCACCGAAACGTAAAAAAAATTTATTTGGGAAAAAATTAGCCGCGCCGCAACGCGCGAGTTCATTTGCTTGTTGTATTAGTTATGCTATTATTAAATCAATACAAAGTCTATTAAATCAATACATCAATGATCAAATGTAGTTTTCATATGCAGACGCAACAAATACCATTATAAGTAACGGCCCATTTACACCATTATTTACAGCCCAATAAATGGAAGTTAAATACAGTTTTCAAATTACAAGTCCATTTACAATCCATTGTAAGCAACGGTCCATTTACACCACCATTTGAAAACCTAAAGATTGACATCTATGGTACAATGGTTAATATGCAAAAAAACTACAAGTACAATGGTTGGAAAATTCACTCAATTTTCTTATAGATGTGCGGTCAGATGCATGAGTCTATTGTTAGTACCACAAAGCATTAACATTTAACATGTGGAACCTATGCGATTGTAGTTAGACTTCAACAAGAAGTTTTATAACTCTCTAGGCAGTGTACCTAATCATTGTAGCGTAGTATAGGCAAGACTAGGAGGTTGTTATCGTTCTCTAGGAGAATATGTTGGGAAAGCTCGAACAAGGCTTAGCCGAGATCTACGGGTTGAGAGGAGATTATTTTTGTATTTTTATATTTTATAGAAAACAGTAAAATCAATGGTTTTGAGAGGTTGGTTGATTAACTAATTAATTAAACTAAATATAATCTATACTACTGGTGATAACTTTATGATAAGATAGTGTATTTAACTTAAATCCATGCTTACTCATTAGATTTGCTCTCTTAATCCTGTTGCCTTTTCACATCAGTGATGATCTTGTTGCCTTGTCACACTCGTGATGATCTGTGTAAGTATTTCCTAAGTCATGAACGAATTACACGAACCCGCCGTCTATTTAATATTCCGTTAAGGCAACGCACAAGTAAGGTAGTATGAAGACTATTACAAGGCCCCTAAGAGTATATTAAATGCAATTGAAATATCTTAAGAGGGATCAACCATATTGGGGGTAAGGTAGTATGAAGACTGTTACCAGATGGTATCCTTTCTACACATCTCGCGTTTCCCTAGACGTCTATGCCAATTTAATATCTTATGGCTAGTTTTCTAAAGCCTAACGCGCACATTCATCACAAGAAGCAACAGTAAAAGGATCTACAATCCAACTTTCATGCAATCATAAGTAAATACAAGGGAGGGTTTAGCCTAACATGTTATAAAGGAAGCAAGAACATAGATCAATCAAACAACACATAGACATATTGAATGATTAAAGATAAATAATCTTACTTGATTAAAACATGGATTAAGGTCAGTTATCATAGGGTTTTTAAGCCCTAAAGACGATCTAAAATCTGACAAAATACTTAGGGTTCGGCTCCCCAAAAGTTATACAAAGTTACACACTTAAAACCCTAAATTCGGTTTTGTATATATAGAGAAATCGCTGCGACGGCGTCCAGTTGTAGTCGCGACGCCGTCATAAGATAGAATCTTCTAGGTCTGATTTAAGTCGGTTACGTCCTGACCCCGTCGTTAATTTTCTGAAGCCGTCACTAGATAGATCACGAAGGCGTCGCTTTATGCTTGCGACGTCGTCTCCACGCTCTGTATGCACAACTGTTTAAGAGATTTGATGTAGGTCTGTAGTCTTGTCCGTTTCTTCTCCAAATGAGCCCAAGTCACGTGTATTTTCTCCAAATGCTAAAAACCTAAAAACAAACGATTAAACACATAATCTGGTCATATTTGCATGATTTAAGGGGTTAAATGACTCTAAAATAGTGTATAAAATGACACCTCATCAAATACCCCTACACTTGGGATTTGCTTGTTGTTGATCCCACTTGAATAGATCTTGCTTAACTTGTAAAAGGCTTAGTTGTATTGAATAAATCCAAGATAATTATGGTAGAAACTTTGATTGATTATATCAAAGACTATGTGGAATCTAGTCTATGATACTAAGAAGAATAAGCAATAAAACAGTAACAAACAAGATTGTATAATACCAAATTTTAAGCCTCAATATATTAATACGAACACCCTTGATAGTGTTAGGGTTATACAAAACTTTGAAGCTATATATGACTATATGTGATGAGATATCAAACTACATACCATATGGTCTCTTTTTATACACCAAGGAACCCTAATGGGCTTACAATACGTTTCTATTCTATCATATCTTTTCCTAAAATATCTCATTCTTATCACATAAGCAGTACTAACATATACACTAACATTAGTAATATTCTAACAGTCTTAACTTTTACACTAGCAGTAGTATCTTTACTCTAGCAGCAGTAATGACTTAGAATATTTCCTTCAGTCTTCTTCAACAGTAGAAACTATAACCAGCAGCAGTAACTTCATAACTAGCAGCAGTAACTTCAACATCACTAAGATGTCTTTTAATCCCAACAATCCTCCCCTAAACTTGATGTTCACCATATGAATCTTTAAGTTTCTTGATTAAAAACTTTATCTTCATCAGGAGGATGTATCCAAACATCTCTTCACTTTTTGTATTGTGACTTGATAAATCTGAGAAGCTCATAAGCCATTTCACACTCATGATTAACTTTTAGCTTCCCACTCAACATCCTTGAAAGCTTTCTTGTGTAAGAGGATATTTCCTTTCTACCAGCATGTGAATAGTAATTCCAGTATCCATCAATAGTAAATGAACTCCACATGAATCATATAACCTCCAGCTTATCAATGTGTAGTCCTGTTGAGTTTTCCAGATTTTATCTTCCTCACTTGGTTCAAATAAAGTAATGAGATCTCCCCAAATCAATCTGTCATATCCTTCTGGGCTTGTTGTCTTAAATCTTTCCTTAACCAGCCTGTATAGATCTAACACATCTTGTCTGTCAAAATCATCAAGCATTGCACTGAATATCTTGTAATATTTAGTACTTCCATCAGCCCTGACGATCTCATAATACTTCTTGTCTTCTGCAAGAATGTGTGTCTTCCAGTCAACTATTGGATATTTTGTAGATAATGATTCAACATTGCATCTCTTAGAACTATCTCTAAACAAAGTTTAAGTTCTGCCTTTTCTGCATCATCCTCTAGCTTTTGTCTCTTGACACTTTCTTCATTAAGTTCTTTTCTTGTTATCTTCTTACTTCCTTCTGTCTGGCTTTTACTTCCTTCTACCACCTTTGAATCCACAGGAACAAATAAATCTACCCATTTCATAGTATTGTCAAATAACATTTGAATTTCTTTAAAACTTTTGTTCTTCAACTGACTATGCTTGTAATTAGCCATATTTTTCAAATAAGTACACATTTAATTCCTTTTTTGAGCTTTGGTTAGTGGTTTTCTTCTGATCTCTTCAGCTCTAAGCTTTGCAAAGTGCTTTTTCCTTTTGTCCATGAGCTCTACAAACAATTTTGATCTTTCTTCAATGGTCAACTCTCCCTGTTCTTCTGCATGTAGTCTCTGAGCTAACTCATAATCTGCCTCTATCATAGCTTGAGTATTATCCTATGAAATTAAGTTAGCCTCTTCTTCTCTTTGTCTTGTAACCCTTTTTTCTTCTTCAAAATCATCTTGCATCTGAGCTTCCAATTTTCTGGCAACTTCCTTATCAAATGCAATTTGATCTTTGCCTTTCACTTTCACTGGTTTCTCAGGCTCCTGCATGATATCTTTTCCCTTATCTTTTAGATCAAGTTGTTGTTGAGGTGGTACTATTGGTCTTGATGTAGTCTCACTAGCTTCTTTCATAATCACTCTTCTTGTTGGTCTTGTAGCAGTTTCACTGGATACTCCTTTTTCCTTTGATTTTTCTCTTGATTTCTCTTTTAATTTCTCACTTTTCATTTTCATAAGGGTTTGAGCAATTGTGAGATCTTCATCTTCAATAAGAGTTGTTATTGTTGGAGGAGTACTTGGTTCAGCAGTACTAACAGATACACCAGCAGTAGTAATTAGTGCACTGGCAGTAGTAACAAGTTCAGTAGTAGTAATATTAATACTGGCAGTAGTAATTGATGTACTACCAGTATTAATTCCAATATCATGACCATACCTCCCCCGAGTCTCTGCATCTCTTGAAACCATGAAATCCCTTCATCTTGATCAATTTCATTCCTCCCCTATTTGGATGCATCCTCCTGAGCACCCAAACTCTTTTCAGCAAAAGACTTTATCCTGACTTTGAATAATCTCCTCTTAAGTTGTGTATTTCTTAACTTTTTATTCTTTTCCAACTTCTTGACTCTTTTCTTTAGATTAGTAATTTCCAAATCCTGAGCAGTATTGATATTCTCCAAGGCAAGAACTCTTTCAGACATTCTTGTTCAAATTTCCATCAATTCATTTAGTTTCATACTATCCTCCCCACTTCCAAGTGTGTTAACTCTTGAGAGAGGTGGATCATTGGACTGTTTAGACAACCTCTCAAACCTAGTTTGAGCAGGTCTGTCCCCCAATATGGTATCTTGGCGCCTGAAACCACTACCTGAACCAGTTCCCTGAGGAATAGGCTCATTAAATGTTGCCATAGATTGGGTCCTAATTATGTTACCACTGTCCTACTCTGCATTTAAGCTAGCAGCAGTAGTGGCAGCCCTTTCCACACTGTCTCCCTTCTCCTCATAGACAGTCTCATCTGATACAAGAGTAGTAGGTCCACTAGACTGAGATATCTCATTGGCCTTTCTTTTGGTTTTCCTATGTTTGTGGGTCTTTTTGGGGTGTGATGATGATGCAACAATAGGGATAGGTGCAATATGAGATGGTGAAGCAGTAGGTGTGTGTTAGGGTCCAGTGGGTTGTCCTGAACCTTCACCCGCATCTGCTTGTGGTTGTATCAACATAGTAGCAAACAATGGTGTCACAGTCCCTGAAAAATCTTTTCCTTGCCTTCTCATGTTTGCAAAAACCTTTTTAGTATGAGAAGGTGTATCATATTCATCATTAAAAACTGCTTCAAGATTTTCAATTTGATTGTTCAAAAATAGTTGTAAAAACCTTGTATACATTAAAAACTTTTTAGAATTAAGATCCAAGTTTCTCAACATACCATCAAAAATTAATTTAGAAAAATTAAATTTTTGATTCTTAGCTAAACATATAACTGCAGATGCAATATTTGTACCAAATTCATTCCAAGCAGTTGATTTTGAACTTAAACATTGCAAGATGGTATGTATAAGATACTTCCATTGAGGGGAAAAATAAGATTTATAAAAAGTAAGTCTATCAGAAATATTCTCATATCCCATCAATTGAAGATTTTTAAAATTTTTTAGTATTTGTAAGACAAGCAATACCATCCTCATCATTAAATTAAAGATCTCTCCTCACAGATGATTCTGATATTACTATAGTTTTGCCATTAACTTTGGCACGTATTTGTCTTTCATTATTGACTATTTTGATCTTTGCAGTAGACCAAAACTGCTCAATATAGGATACATAGATAGTTGGACTTACAGTTAAGGCATATGTTGGTTCCCGATGTACACTTTCACTTCATAACCCGAACCACGAATCAAAGCAAGAAACTAGAAAAGAGAAGAAAAGAGATTGTTTAGAGAGAGAGAGAGAGAAGAGAGAGAGAGATGAGAGAAAAAAGATATATTGAAAAATGAAAAACTAGATATTTTCTAAAAAGAAAATATCTATATATATGAGATATTTTCTGAAAAGAAAATATCTAAATATATATATATACCCCTACACATTTAATGTGACGTGCGGGATATTTAACTAGGACCCGGGCTCGGGTTTTGCTTGGGATTAAACCCAAAAAATATACAATATTAGATTATCTATCAAGGCCCGATTCCTATATTATCTTATTACAACGTTTAAATAGAATAGAGACCCGAAGCTCCATCGGTAGAGTGACCGAGCTTCCTTGTTCGACTTGATATTTTGAGGCTAACAATCCCCCCCGAAATGAGGTCTTGAACACGGGAACGAGCTTCCCTTTATTGCTTCCAATAAAATGAGGCTAACAATCTCCCCCGAAGTGAGTTTCATTGATACACTCATTTATGAGATCAGTGAGATTGCTCTTGGTCGTTTAAGCTCGAGTGTTCTTGGTGCCTTTGTTCATCGTTGTATATCTTGTAGCTTGTTTCCTTCATGCTTCGCGATCTTGACTTTGAGCCTTTGATCAAAGCGTTTTTTATCGTCTTTGTTTTGCCATCTTTCGATCTTTTTTTTTTGACCAACGATGCTCAATACTTTTACATTATCTTGAAAGCTTCAAATCAGAGTATTGTGGAAGTCTTTGTTCTATTCAATCTTGAGCTTTCTAGATAGTATGTCTTCGTAATTGAGCATTTGAATGGGATGAGGATGTCGTTACTGTGATTACCGTTTTTACCTTCAAGTTTACGTTAGTGATAAACGAGAAAATTGATTTGAAAATCAATCGACGTGTCACTCGTTAAAGTGTTTTTGTAACACATCGAGAGTGTCATGTTTTTATCAAAATTCATCAACCATCAATTCATTTACTGGACCAAATCGATATCCAGTTGTCACAAGTTTGATTCATATAGAATCTCGCAAGTCACCTACCGCAGTGCTATTTGATGATGACACTGGAAGGATTTCCATTCGTCATTGTGAATACTAAAGAGTATCACTCTGAATGTTCTGGCAAATATCACAATGATATTGCGTAGGACTCTTGATAACAGCTTGTGAACCTGATGATGTTCAACAAGTGTTTGAAATGGAATGTTGTCCAACTAACGAATTTTGATTGATCTCTAGGCTCAGACTCGATAATGTGCATTTTGGGGTTAGTACTCGATGCCGGAGCAGAATTTGCCACCTATCAATATCAACAATCCTCGGGCTATGCGTGCGATGACAATAATAACGTGTGTATCTCCGTGACAATGAACAAAGTTTTCTGTTGAGAAAGAAACTCGAGATGCTGGGAAGGGTTGTGCATTGCATCACTGGGTCCATGATGTCCATTTTCAATGTCAGCAATCAACTTGGTGGATACAGACAGCAAATGTATTGACCCGTGTCTCCATAAGTTGTGTTGAGGGCTTCTTTTGTTTACAACCCTTTATCCATACATTTCTGTTCATTCTTCAACACCTTCAATGCTGACCAAGACGTCATTACTAACACCTTGTTGGCGAGTTGTTTCCCGTGATTAACCAATCTTAGTCGGCATTATTGCCCATATCTTCAGCACCAATCATACCTCATTATGACTGCTATTCTAAATTTGGATTATCCTTGGGTAGATCTCCGATTCTGGTTTGAACATTGGATTGATTCCCTAACCTAACCCTTATTACTCACGAATCGTCATGAAATTAAGATGTTGTTGGGTATAAGATCGAACCATAAAACCTTTTCTTCTGTTCAGCACATTGATTCGATTTAGATCATATTTTAATTAAGATTTTCTCGTCCCCTTATTTAATAATAAACACTTAGTTTTTAATACTTTGTGATTAAAATATGTCTTTGAAATTCTGTGGGAGAAAATATGGTCAGCAAGAAATGGTTTGGAACATTATGATAATTTTTGAATACATAAGAATGGTCGTTTGATGTATCCAAGAAAACCCAATTAAAAACCTTTGTTTTTGAAACAACTACCATCTAAAAAATAGCCAATTAAAAATTAATTATTTATGAAAACAGTGTAGGGAATGGAGTTTAGAACACACAAATTTGAAAGATAATGAATTGTCATGGAGAAATTCTTATGAAAAAAATCGTTTCAAACTTTTGAAAAACCATATGATAGAGGACTTTTCTCTTCTAACGATAAGGGTAAGCGCATTGAAACGAACACTATCCTTTTTCTTAGACTAAATAAAAAGATGAATGTCTTGATAAGAACATAGCTCAAGAAGACCAGAAACGTTAATATTTCACGTTGTGTGGATAAGTTAGAAACCTTCCTTTATATTGAAGTCCGGGTTTATGTACTAGCGACATTTGCACATAAGGCCATTTAGAAAAATTAAAATGACATGTTTTGAAACAATTTGCAAACTCCGCTCGAACTTCATTTACACACCCGTGTCAATGTTAATCGACATTTCTAAGCACGTAAATGTTATCGATTCCAAGAGACATGTCGAGAAGAATATTTTTGTAAATTTTCTGATTTTCTGTTTTTGTATTTTCTTTTTGAAGTTTTATATTTTTGTATTTTGCTTTTCTCAAAAATATGTACACAGTGATGTTTGATGATGATATCAAGCATTCTTATTGTCAGAACCTCCAATTGTCCCGCTGGAGATGTCAAACATCTCATAACTACCAACCTTCTCAGACAATTAAGATACTTAAAACTTATCCTCAGGAAGGCTTACGTAAACAGGTCAGCTAATTGGTATTCAGTTTCTGACAAATTTAATTCAATATAACCATTTCACCTGTTACTTTAATGAAATGATACCGAGTATGATGGCTTTGTCCGTCTAATGTTGTACTGGGTTTTGCATAATTGCGAAAGGCTGACTGAGAGTCCACAGTACCAACGGTATTTTGTTTGTAGTTGAAGCCATAATCTTGAAGTTGTAATTCCTCATCCACATTACTTGAGCACAACTCAAAAAACGCTACGTACGCTGCCTCTTGCTGAAGACATTGGCAAGTGAAGTTTTGTTCTTTAACATCCAGCTTACACGTTTTATCACCAAGGAACTGTATCCTCCAGAAGTGCTTTTTCGAGAATCAAGGCCCGGCATGATCAGCCTCTGAAATGCTGATATTCAAAGCCAGAAATCCTTTGGATACCAGAGTCCCCATGTTAAAAGAACCCTTTAGGTATTTAAAGAATCTTTTTAACCTCCTTGAGGTGCTTTTGAGATGGTCCCGTGCTGATAACGTGCAACAATAGCAAACTGCTGCACTAAGTCTGGTCTACTAGATGTCAAGTACATGAGTGACCTCCCCGATTTTACTACAAGCATCCATGTTGGTCTACGGGTTCTCCACTCAAATCTACATCTAGTTTGGGTTTTGTAGCCAATGGTGTACCAATAGAGTGACAATTATCCATATTATGCTTTTTCAGAATTTCTAAAGCGTACTTGGCCTGATTGATAAAAATACCTTTTGGGGGACTGGTGGAAACTTGTAGTCCTAATAAGACTTCAATCTTCCCCCATTAAGGACAATTCAAATCTACTGAGCATTAATTTTTCAAATAGTTTTTGAATATTATAGAGGTTTTGTAGATCAAAAATTATGTCATCAACGTAAATCATTTCACAAGCAGATTATCCTCCCCGTATTTTATCTTGAAATTGGGTCAATTGTAACCTTAGTAAAGCCTTTGGACATCAGGAATTTATAGTTCATTCGTACCAGGCTCTTGGAGCTGCTTTAATCTACAAGCTTTCCTTAGTAGGAAGACTTTTCTGGATGATCTGGATCACAACCCTTCTGGCTGAGCAACGTAACCTTATCCCTTCAGTGACCATTAAGAAATGGCCGTTTTCCACGTCTATCTGAAAGATTGGAAAAGACTTTGTGTCTGCTTGGGCAACAAAAATATGAACTGCTTCAAGCGAGCAACCTGGAGCAAATGATTCCTTCAAAATCAATAACCCTCCTTCCTTAGCATAAACCTTTAGCAACAAGTCCTTGCTTTGCAGCTAATTACAGCTGAATCTTCACCTTCATGTTCTTCATAACCACTTTATCATTATAATCATCTGCCAATTGGTTTTGACGACTAGTTCCCATACTTTAGTCTGTCGAACTGATGAATTCATGCCTGCATTGCTTCAATCCAATGCAGAATCCGCCATGCCTCCTTAAAGTTACTTTGTTCAACAATAACTCACCGTAAGTTGCGAACATACACATTTCAGGATCTGTGCAAAGCTGTCGTCTTTGTTGAACTGGCAAGGGTTGATTTCCACGAACATGTTCTAATGGATGATCCACGACTCTCTCTGGTCCATCTTTGAAATCATACTTAGAGGTTGAAATGAATGCACATCGTTATTAACAATGGTTTGCGTGAAGAAGACTCACAATTTCGTGTACCCGTGTACAAAAAGGATTGATTAAATTAGTCTTTCTTGAAACGATGCATTCGTGCTTTATCATTGTTGTTTTCCCTCACTTGATCCGTGGGTGTTTTGATTGTAATATTCTTCAATGTATAGGACTGAGAGAGAAATATTTAACCCTTTGAGGTGACGAATCTGTCTTCTCTGCTGAAGGAACAACATTTTGTCTTGGGGCACCGGTCAGAGTTGTCATAAAAATCTGACCCTTTTGTCCTAGAGAACGAGGCCTGAAGAACATGTTCAACAACATTTTTTGATAGGGCTAGCATACAGAAAGTCCATTATCTCATCCAAAATCAGCATCTTGTGGTTTTTTTCCAAGTAAGCGACTCATGTTTATTGAATCAACAATTTAGAGTCCCCCCCCCCCCCCCCCCGCCCCCCCCCCCCCCTTCCCCCCCCCCCCCCCCCCACCATGAATGATAATTGTTGAAGTAGGTGATGAGATTGAGTTTAGGGTTGTGATTCAGAGTATTTAAATGATTAAGAAGAAGTTTTGGTGTAATCGAATACGCTTAAATAGGTAATATAGGAAACCTATAAGCGAAGTATCCCTTTTATAGACTAAAAATACCCCCAACAGTTGTAACTCCAACGGTAACCTAGCAGTTGTAACTCTAACGGTAACCTAGTAGTAGTAAGTAGCCTGGCAGGACTAACTTTTTCCTAGCAGTACTAACTTTTGCCCAGCAGTATTAACTTTTTGCCTGGCAACACTAACTTTTTGCCTAGTAGCACTAACTTTTTAGTTACCTGTATAAACCCTAATTTAATCCAAATAGTATTTCCAACCCATTCCAATCATCCTTTCCTTATAATCCACACAATCAACCTCCCCTCAATCAATGCTTAAGAGGTTAAGCATTCCAATACTTGCAATCAATTATTGAAATCTACTAACATCAAATGCTTTTGTGAGCAAATCTGCAACATTCTGATCTGTATGAATCTTGATCATCTGAATAAGCTTCTTCTCATTGGAATCTCTGATAAAGTGGTGTCTGATCTCAATGTGCTTAGTTTTTTAGTGAAATACTAGATTCTTCACAATGCAAATAGTACTCTCATTGTCAATGAAAATCTTGGTGTTCATAAAGTTGTATCCATAATCAAGCAATTGATTTTGGATCCATAACACCTGTCCACAGCAATTAGATGCAGCTACATACTCTGCTTCAGCAATAGAGTTGGCAACTACAGTTTGCTTCTTGCATTGCCATAAAATTAATCTACTCCTAAGAAATTGACAACCTCCTGTTGTGGATTTCCTGTCTAAACTTGCACCAGCATAGTCACTGTCAGTATAAGCTTCCAAGTCAAATGGTGAGTCCTTAGGATACCAAAGGCCCAATTTAGGTTGACCTTTCAAGTATCTAAAGATTCTTTTCACAGCATAAAGATGTGAAACTTTAGGTGTGACTTGGAATCTTGCCCAAGCACATACATCAAACATTATATCAGGCCTTGAAGATGTTAAATACATCAATGAGCCAATCATTGATCTATATAGGTGAACATCAACATCTTTAGCATTTTCATCCTTCATCAAAGGCTTTGAAGTCTCCATTGGTGTACTTGCTGTCTTCATAGTTGAAAAATCAAACTTCTTTAAAATTTCATCTACATACTTGTCTTGGCTGATGAAAATCCCATCATCTTTCTGTGTCACTTGTAGTCCTAAGAAGAATGTGAGCTCTCTCATAAAACTCATCTGGAACTTCTTATGCATCATCTTCTCAAACTCAGTACACATCTCCTTCTTTGTAGACTCAAAAATGATATCATCAACATATACTTGAACTAGTAGAATATCACCTTTGACTCTTTTAATTAACAAAGTCTTATCTATCTGACCTCTCCGAAATCCATTGTCTAATAAATAGGTAGATAGAGTCTCATACCAAGCTATAGGAGCTTGATGTAGACCATATAATGCCTTTTCTACCTTATAAATTCTGTCAAGGAACTCTGGATCTTCAAACCCTAGAGGTTGACAGACATAAACTTCCTCTTCAATCTTGCCATACAAAAATGCACTCTTCACATCCATATGGTACACAACAAAATCTTTAAATGAGGCATAGGCTAAGAACAACCTAATTGATTCAATCCTAGCAACTGGAGCAAATACCTCATCATAATCTATTCTCTCTTCTTGAGTGTAACCCTGTGCAACCAGCCTTGCCTTGTTTCTAACCACAATACCTCTCTCATCTTTCTTGTTCTTGCAGACCTATTTTGTTCCAATGGCCCTCTTGCCATATGGTAAATCAACCAAAGTCCAAACCTTCTGCAATTTAAACTATAGAAGCTCATCCTGCATTGCTTCTATCTAGCTTGGATCTGTCAAAGCTTGAATCACCTTCTTGGGTTCTACTTGTGATAGAAAACAAGCAAACAAACAATTCTGAAAATCTCTATGGTTGATCCTCTATTGCACTGAACTAAACATACTATGGTTAGTTACACTCTTTTTCATCCTTCTGGTTTGAGGTGCTGAATGTATATCTCTAATGATGTGTTTAACTGGATGATCCTATAGGACTGACAAGGATATGTGTATCCAAATTAGTCATGCCAACCTTTGCACCAACATCTTCATCATCATCTGAATAGACAATCTCTTCCAAATTAGGCATATTTGTATCATCAGCACATCCATAGACTATATTCTCATCAGCAACATTATCCTTTATGCTAGCAGTATTAACAGTTGAACTAACAGTATTAATATTGTTAGCACTGTTAACATTTTCATCATGCTCTTGATTAACTCTTGGCTCCTCTGTATTTGACACCTCACTATCTTCATTCTCTAGATCTTCGTCATCCTTCTTTTCCTCCTCCTCTGATGGTTTGAATCCAGCATCAAGAGAATCCTGTCACACCCCTAAATGGGGCCTAGTCGGAAACACGTGTCTGGGGGCGTGACGTCATAATACACATCACACAAGATACAAAGAACGACCTCTAAGGGTACGTTTAAAAATCCAACATCGATGCATTGATTAAAATGGTTAAAGTTTTACATAGGCCCAACGATAATATGCGGAAGCGAATAAAAGGTTTTAAAGTTTAATAACGATGTTAACATAGATAATAATAATTCTTGAAAATCGGTCCAATGCAAGGCAACACCAACAAGCAAGCAAAGACATCCATAGCTAAGCACCTGAGAAAAACATGCTAAAACTGTCAACATAAAGTTGAGTGAATTCATAGGTTTGAATTTAATATTAAAAGTGGACCACAAGTTTACAGTACGCACGTGACAGTTATAGGAGATACAACTTCACATAAAAAGAAATCTACTGTTGCACTAAGCTCATGACACCGAAGCTCAATTTAAAAGGAAGCATTTTATATGCCAAATAGAATTACTCTGCCCTAAAGGTATCTGACCAAGATCACCTACTGAAAATCCGAGATGGTATATATCTGTTTGTTCGGGAGCCCCGTGGGTAGTGAGCGCTACTCACCCGGATAAGGATAATTAGTCCCGATAGATCTATTTACAACATTCGCGCTTACTCAACCAGTCAGTCGGTTAAGCAATTGACGGTTCATGATAATTCGGGCATTAGTGGTCTATTCGCTACTTAGGCAACATGTAATCAGGAAAAGGAAACGTAAAGTAATTGTGTCCATAGTTTAAAACAAGCAATGTTTCTCACCCCAAAATAGTAAAGTAAAAGTAGTAAAACATGGGGCTATGAACTCACCTTAGCAAAATGAGCAAATGATAATCACGCAAGTAAAAGATGATATAGAAATCTAGCCGCGACCTAGAATAATAACGCGTCTCAGAAACACAAAAAGTATGCCAAGAATTGCACAATATGTTTCATCACCAAAAACATCCATGGTGTTTGCTTTAGTTATTATCAAATAATACAATAAAAATCAAATAGTTTTCGTTTAAGTTTCGGCGTTAAACCAAAAATTACTATTTTTAGAAAGTTTCTATTTTAGGAAAGTTTTTAGTTTCGGGACGTTAATACCGCCTCTTATATTTATTAAGTTTCCATATTTTCATAACGCACTAACTAACCTTAATCACTTAACTTCTAAGTCCGATTTGCTAAATTTTACAAAACTTACTATTTTTAGTAACTTTATCGCTTTTCCTAAAATATGCTAACGGCGTATTTAAATGATACTAATCAATAGGTATGTGCTACTATATGTTTCGCTAGGTTTTAGAAAGTCCAAAAATTTCCAAAAAGATTCCCCGAAAAACCACATTTTACAATTCACATCAGCACACTATCCCATTTGTTTTTGTCAAAAATTTTTCAAGTTTTATTTAGATATAACTTGGCCGTTCTAAGTCAATTTTAATGTGCGAATATGAAAAATAACCTATCTATTCAGAAACGAGCTCCTACAAAAACTAATTTTACGCCTAATTGAAAACATATTTTAGGTCAACCAAATCTTAAAACAAATTTGATAGCAAGCACTTTTTTGTCAAAACCGCAACCAAAATCCACCCAAACTTCACAATTAGTGCATAATCTAGCCTAATCTCTATTCACAACTAATCCACAACAAAACCACACCTAAATCTAACCTAATCCCTTCATTTTTATTGTTGCAACTCTCATTCAACTCTCATCTCACCAAGAACATAATATTTAACTAGTGAAAACAAGGTAACATCATTATTTATAAAATCTTGTTTTATAATCTTTCAAAAATTAAAACACAACATATGGATGTATGGATCTTGAACATATAAGAAGAACATAAGTAAACCATAAAACACAAAGAAAGATTCAAGACACTTACAAGAATGAATAACAAATAGAGAAATCATAAGATCTATACCCTAAAATAATAAATCTATAAAACCCAACAACAAATCTTGAAACCCTAGTTTATAAACTCTTGAAAGACCTTTGAAATCAAATAAAAACCTTCTTGGAATAACCTTGGATCTTGATAAAATGAAGTTTAGGAAGTGTGAATATTGGTAGAAATCAAAAGTATGAATTGTGTGTGTGTTTGTGTGTGTTTCGTGAGCTAGGAGGGGAGAACTAAAAGAGATGTGTGTGTTTATAAGTGGGTATTTATAGGATAAGGGTTAGGGTTTTAGTGTTACAAGTGACTCAAACACACCAAGAGTGTGTGTGTTGAGGGGTTTGGCTGAATAGAAACTTTTTAAAAATGGTAATTTTTGGCTCCAAGTTTAGCTTGAATGGCTCACTAGTGGAATTGTGGTCTAAAGGTCAACATGTAAAGTGTAAGAGTCATTGGCTTGTAGTGGAGGACAAAACAAACTTGTCACTTTCTTGCATGTGATGGTGTTTTATTTTTGAAATTCAAACTATAGATAAAAGATGCTCTTTGATTTATTTAAGTGTGTGTATGAGTGTGTATTGAGTATAGGGGGAGGGATGAACGAAATTTTTGTCTTAAGAACATGAGATGGACGATAAATAAAGTTTACACAAAAAGATTTTGGGTTTCTGGGGTTCCGTTAGGTCAAAAACTCATAAAAAAAAATTCAAATTTTAAACGTTTTTAAAGCGTATTAAAAATAATACCGGGGAGTGTTTGTAAACTACGAAAACACTTGAAAATGATTAAAATAATCTCATATAATATCTTAACTAATCAAAATCCAATGTCGGATAGCCGGTCCGATGAAGTTTTTCTGATTTGAGCGGGTTAACTTTCCGGTTAAACTGCCTGATTCCAATGAACGTATAAAGAGTCAAAATATTTGTCGAAAGGTTGAATATATTGATCTTAAATAATTTTCGGCGGGTGTTTGTTGTGTGACATTCTTCCCCCGTTAAAGAAGCTTTGTCCTTAAAGCTTAAGACGTGGACGAAGGGTTAACGAAAAGATGAGGGTACTTTTTCTTCATTTGGTCTTCGCGCTCCCAAGTAAACTCAGACCCTCATTCAAAATTCCAAACAAAACATTACTGATTGGGATTGCGGCTTTTTGCCTTCAGCTGTTAAACTTCTCGGTCCATAATTTTAACTGGTTCTTCAATGAAATTAAGCTTGTCATCAATCTGGATCTCATCCAACGGAATAGCTAGTGGTTCGTCTACGACACACTTCTTCAAATTAGAAACATGAAAAGTGCTATGAACTCGGCTTAATTGCTTTAGGAGTTTAAGTCGATAAGTAAGCATTCCCACTTTAGCAAGAATCTTGAAAGATCTAATATAACGCGGGTTCAGCTTTCCCCGTTTGCTGAAACGTATCACTCCTTCCCAAGGTGATTCCTTTAACATGACCTTACCTCTAATTTTAAGTTCTAAGTGTTTGCATCTCATGCTTAGCTTAAATTCTTTTAATGATCTGATTACCTAAAAGTGTGTCGTTAACTGATTGTTGTTCTTTTGGTAGGTCTTGTGATTAAAATCCATGGCTTATTGTTCCATTTCCAAATGGGCGTATTTCTGGTTGTAACTAGTAAACCGGATGACTTTGGTAATCGTCCCTCATCTTTTAGACACGGTCAAGCACTTGCTGACATAGGTGGTGATGCATGCTTCCATATTGGGCCATTGGTACATATCCACTTTAAGATTATGAGATTATCTTATCCGATTCAAGAATGGATGAGACTAGTTAGGTTTGGGTGACTCATGCGGGACCAATTCTCATAAGTCTCTAACGTGGTGGTAACCAATCTCCTCATCTAAATGTAGCTATTACTTCAAGATGATCTCAAATATTTGTCCATTACATCCACATGAAGGTTTTCATCTTAACGTTAGCTTTCTTGAGGAGCTTCTTCTCGTGCTCATGAATCTGTGGTAGTTGGTTTGAATTACCTGGTCATCACTAAGGCTCTCAACATGAGAGGCTTAGCTGTTCAATTTTCTTGCTTCTTTAGAGCATCTGACGTATCGCTGTGCTTTTCAGGGTGAATATCGATTCTTACCATCAAAATCATTGAGCCATCTAACAATCTACGTGTGGCGGTCTCTTATGGTTCAAACTCATTTTGATCTAGAATGTGTAGTAATTATCTTATGGTTTGTAAAAATGATTTGCTTTTTGTGCCTCCAGGCACAAGTGTTCACTATATCATGTTGAAAACTTACCCTCCATTCTCCTAATTCTATGGTAGTTATGTCGAGTAGTTCTTCTAATAAACTTTCAGTTGTCGGGAGTCGTAAACTATCACCTTCTCCTTCTGCATCATTATAGTACCTAATCCATTATGCGAGGTGTTATTTTAAACCATGAAGCTTTTCTTTCCGTCGGGTAATGCTAAAATTGGTGCACTACAAAGTTCCTACATTAACAGTTTTGTAAGGATTCCACATTCTCTCTTTATCTTCCATTCGTTATTTACATTTTTCATGAGTTAGGTTGGTAGAGGTTTCTCTATCCTACGAGAAACCTCTTGATATCATGGGTAATAACCGGAAAAGGTTCATAAGGAATTTTCGTATCTTCTTAGAGAGTCGTAGACGTTTGCCTATCCTTGCTTGATTCTATCTTGCGGGAATCAACGTGAAATGTCTTGACTATCATTTCTGTGGCAAGAAATTGCATTTCGGGAGCCAGAATTCACACTTAGAGAATTTGGCAGTAAACTTCCTTATTCTTTAAGCTATCCAAGATAAGCCTATAGGTTGTTCCTTCGTACTCTTGTTTCTGCCTGAGGCAATCGAGATATCATCGACTGAAATACTATTTTAATTATCTAAGTGTGGTTTGCACACTGATTCATGAGAGATCCATGAATACACTAGTGTCGTTGATCAACTCCAAAATGGCATGACTTGAAACTTGAATTATTCATAATGGGTCCTAAATGCAGTCTTAGAATATCCTTTTCTCGAACTTTAATTAGTGGTCACTAGTCCTTAGGTTGATTATCGAGTAAACGCTAGATCCTCATAGTTAATCAAAACGATCACCTATACTAGGTAACGATAATGGTTCTTCATGGTTAGTTTGTTCAATTCTCGGCTTTCGGTGTACATCCTGAAGGATCCATCCTTCTTTTTAAACGAACATATTTAAAGAGCTCCATAGGGTGAGAACACGGTCTTTTCTTTTTGAGTATTTTGAGTATACGACATACTATGCCAAAGACGGTCAACTCTCTTTCTCTTAACACATGACATGCCTCCGAGTCTCAAGTTATCCCACTCCAACATATCAATCCAATCAAACAATTCTGCTTACTAGCAACTATCGATGCATATCCATCACTCCTATTGCTTTGAATCGTTATAAGTTCATCATAACTAAGGTTTGAACAATCTTTTTTATACAAATGATTCATGGCGTTCTCTCTGTCAACCAAGTCACACCATTGATACGTCGAAACTACCAGGTTCTATGGGTATTAAGTCTTATCTTCGATATGATGATTCAGAAAAACCAGTAAGTATACCAATCTCAAAGATGTAGTACAAGTATAGATCTCTTTCCGTTCGGCTAACTCAAACAGGGTATTTAGTGTTTACGGTAGATGGGACGACCACTTAAGAGCCAAACTAGCGCGGTGGGCTTCTTATCAACTAGGTTCCATGCACTTGTAATAATTACGTCATTTGCTTTAACTTCAGGTCCATCAAACGTTTTGTCGGTACATGAATCTCATAATTTACGTGATTCTAACTCACAAAAAGGTAAGTATATTAAAGGAAATCTCATAGTTCTCTTGGTTATAATCTAATTATAGTGATAAGTCTGTTACGTTCTAAGTTCTTACAATCCATAATTATCGTGACTACGAGGTGTAGGATTCGGTCTCTCGGCTAAGGGTATGGTGTTTCTATATGCTAAGGTTTGAGAAAAATTTGCTTAGTTATGACGCTTACGAATATGAATACGAATACACATGACCGACACGACTCACGAATACGCACGCAAAATATTAATAAAGCATGAGTTTGATATAATCCCGTTGACAATGTAGAGAAAAGAAAGAAAATAAAAATGGAAAGTAAGGGTAAATTGACAAAATTTTATGGTGACTACTCCCAGCATAGCATGGTCCTTCTTGAATTATACATAGGTGATCAGGGCCATGTATAATTAAGGCTAACGATGCAATGTTTCATTTCGTAAAAAACTAGTTGTTTATGTTTCTCAAAGTTACATTGGTTATTACAATATGGTTTTAAGATAGCGAAACAGTTAGGTAGTAAAAAAAAGACAAGATAGTTTATATAGCGCCACAAGACATTTTGTAAAATAGGGTAAAATAGCTCAAGAGGTAATATCAAAATAGTTTACGAGAAAGTCACTTGACGGTTTATAACTTACAGTAAGGGGGTTCATAATATGGTATCAAATAGTTTACGAGTTGACAACCCAAAAATTTATAAAGTGACAACGTAATAGTTTGTAGAAGACACGAAGTAGTTCATAAGATGACGACGACATAGTTTATAATTTGACAGCGAAATAGTTTTTAAAACGACAACGAATTAATTCATGAGGTGACAATGAAACGGTTTGTAAAATGACTGCAAAGTAGTTTATAATAGGGTAGCAAAAGAGTTTATAAATAACTGCAAAATAGGTTATAAGATAGAAACAAATTAGTTCATTAAATGATAGCCAGATAAGCTATAAGGTAATAGTAGGATAATTATAGGAGATTGACAAAACGGTTTATAGAATGATATCAAAATAGTTTAAAAGGTGTTAGCGAAATGGTTTATAAAATAGTGGCAAAAGAGTTTATGAACGACGACAAAATAGGTTAAAAGATAAAGACAAGTTAGTTTGAAAAGTGATTGTGAAAGTAGTTATGAGATGGCACTAGAACAGTTTATAAAACAACGGTGAAACAGTTTATGTTAATGAAGTAGTTTATAAGATTCCCACAAAAATGGTTTATAGGATGACAGGAAAACGGTTTATATAAAATACTAGCGGAATGGTTTATAAGATAATAGCAAAATGGTTTGGAAGGCGCTAGTGGGACGTCTTATATTAATGATAGCAAAATAGTTTATAGGGTGACGACGTAACAATTTATAAGATGGTAACAAAATGCTTTTATAGAATGGTAGTAAAATGGTTAATACGCTGTCAGCACAATGGTTCGCAGTATGGTGGAAAATTAGTTTGTAAAATGTCTATAAAATAGTTTATGAGGTGACGCTTTAGATTTTTAGAATAGATGGTTTATAAATGATAGTAAATTGGGTTTATTAGGTGTTGAAATAAACAAAGAAGCTATAAGCTAAATGGTTTGTAAGCTGGCGGTAAATTGTTTTATACGCTGACAACTACTATGTTTATATGGCGACACTAAAATAGTTCATTGGATAACATACAAATTAGTTTTATAAGACACTAAAATAGTTCATAGGATAACGTCCAAATTGGTTTATAAGTAATCGGTTTATAAAATAATAGTGAAATGGGTTGTAAGACGGTAATATATTTGAGGAGTATCTTACATAAATTATTTGAGAATTGAAGTGTAACTAACGAAATCGCCATGACACAAAATGAACAGAGGGTTTAGAAACATCCACTCAATACACGAAATTTATTCGGGAAATTACTAGTGTAAAATCTCTTAAGGGTTTCGGGTTTCCAAGGTTATTTAGGTTTCTACTAGGCCGTTAGGAGATTCTCTATTTAAAGTATCAAACTTATCTGGACGACATTGGAGTTACTCGGCGAGCTTTTACTTTCTATAATGACGGTTCGCTCCACGGTTTAGATTTGGACAATCACTCTTGTAATGTCCTAATTTTCCACACTCATAATAGGTATTTCATGTTTCTAATTTGCCACTGCGGCCTCTAAGTTGTTATTAAAACTAGTTTCCTACAATCTCTACTCGTATGGCCAACTCTTTTGTAGTTATTGCACTCCACAGTGCATGGTTCAGTGAGGCGCAACTTACGTTCGTTGTAGAAGGGTAACTTTTCTACATATCCAATTTTGTTATTTGGTCTAGCAGTGTAAGCTCTCGCGACCTTTTGTCGTTTATCTTGTTGTTGGCATTCCTTGCCACCTTGACTTTCTAACGTACATCATGAGCCACACGGGTTTGCCTCATAAACAACAATAGCATTAGCAATTCGTTGGGTTATAATACAATTGATCCTCGTGGAACTCGTTCCTTGTCTTGTTGCCGTCATTCTCTTCAAATCAAAATAAATAAAAGAAAAATAAAATAAGTCCGGTTCTGAAAGTCGCGTTTCCAAAAGTGGAATGTTACGAGGTGACGGGTTAAAGTCATGTTCAACTTAATCGGCATGTTTCTAGATGACGGTATGAGACGACGTAGGAGAAATAAAAGTATGGGACGGGTGCTCAACTCGCATTCGGGTTCGGACAGTAAGATAACGTAGGGTCGGAAGACTGTGACAAGTTTTGATGTTATGTAAAATAGTATATTGTAAATTTATGAAGAAGTTTTAATGACCATCGTATCACTCATGATGTCTTGAGAAACGTTTAGAGACCATTGTGCAACTCACAATGTCCTGGGGGAAAGATCTATTATTTATATAAATAACTTTTATATAAAACCAACGAGAAAATCTACGTAAGGCAAAATAAACATAATCTAATTATGGAAATGTATTATACTTAATACTCGTTTACTTATCCATAGTATTTATATACGTAAGCAAGTAAACACGTAGGATCACATTCTGGTTATAAACCAGACCTAGATATACTACTTGGTTCTCTATAACATTGGCTCTGGATACCAATCTGTCACACCCTCAAACGGGGCCTGGTCGAAAACACGTGTCCGGGGGCGTGACATCATAATACACATCACACAAGATACAAAGAATGACCTCTAAGGGTACGTTTAAAAATCCAACATCGTTGCATTGATTAAAATAGTTAAAGTTTTACATAGGCCCAACGATAATATGCGGAAGCGAATAAAAGGTTTTAAAGTTTGACAACGATGTTAACATAGATAATAATAATTCTTGAAAATCGATCCAATGCAAGGCAACACCAACAAGCAAGCAAAGACATCCATAGCTAAGCACCTGAGAAAAACATGCTAAAACTGTCAACATAAAGTTGAGTGAATTCATAGGTTTGAATTTAATATTAAAAGTGGACCACAAGTTTACAGTACGCACGTGACAGTTATAGGAGATACAACTTCACATAAAAAGAAATTTACTGTTGCACTAAGCCATGCACCCGATGGCTCAATTAAAAGGAAGCATTTTATATGCCAAATAGAATTACTCTGCCCTAAAGGTATCTGACCAAGATCACCTACTGAAAATCCGAGATGGTATATATCTGTTTGTTCGGGAGCCTCGTGGGTAGTGAGCGCTACTCACCCGGATAAGGATAATTACTCCCGATAGATCTATTTACAACATTCACGCTTACTCAACTAGTCAATCGGTTAAGCAATTGACGGTTCATGATAATTCGGGCATTAGTGGTCTATTCGCTACTTAGGCAACACGTAATCAGGAAAAGGAAACGTAAAGTAACTGTGTCCATAGTTTAAAAACAAGCAATGTTTCTCACCCCAAAATAGTAAAGCAAAAGTAGTAAAACATGGGGCTATATGAGCAAATGATAATCACGCAAGTAAAATGTGATATAGAAATCTAGCCGCGACCTAGAATAATAACGCGTCTCAGAAACACGAAAAGTATGCCAAGAATTGCACAATATGTTCATCACCAAAATACATCCTTGTGTGTTTGCTTTAGTTGGTTTAACAAAACATGATGAAATGAAATCATATAGTTTTTTTTTGTTAACTTTCGGCATTTAACCAAAAATTACTATTTTTTAGAAAGTTTCTATTTTAGGAAAGTTTTTAGTTTCGGGACGTTAATACCGTCCCCTACATTTGATAAGTTTCCATAATTCAAAACGCACTAATTAGCCTTAATCGCTTAACTTCTATGTCTGTTTCGCTAAATTTTTACCAAACTTACTATTCTTAGTAACTTTCTTGCTTTTCCCAAAATATGTTAACGACGTTTTTAAACAATACCAATCAATATATAAGTGTTACTATATGTTTCGCTAATGTTTAAAAAGTCCAAAAATGTCCGAAAGTGTCCGAAAACCCGTTTTACTATTCACATCAGCAACTATTCATTTGGTTTTGCCGAAAAATGTTTCAAGTTTCATTTGGCCATAACTTGGTCGTTTTAAATCCGTTTTTAAAGTGTGATATATGAAAAACTATCTATTCGAAACGAGCTCTTCAAAAACTACTTTTACGCCTAATGAAAACATTTTTAGGTCGACCAAAACCTCAAAACAAATTTGGGACAACAAGCACTTTTTGCCAAAAACACAACCAAAATCCACCCAAACTTCACAATAGTGCCTAATCTAGCCTAATCTCCATTCACAACTAAACCACAACAAAACCACACCTAAATCTAACCTAATCCCTTTATTTCTATTGTTGCAACACTCATCAACTCTCATCTCACCAAGAACATAATATTTAACTAGTAAAATAAAGTAGTATCATTATTTATGAAATCTTGTCTTTAAAATCTTTCAAAAATTAAAACACAATATATGGATGTATGGATCTTGAACATATAAGAAAAACATAAGTAAACCACAAAGAAATGTTCAAAACACTTACAAGAATGAAGAACAAGTAGTGAAATCACAAGATCTATACCCCAAAATAATAGATCTAGAAAAACCTCAAATAATAACCAAACCCTAATTTGTAGATCTTGAAGAAAACTTTGAAAAAATATAATCAAACCTTTGGAACACCCTTAGATATGGTTAGAAGTAAGATTGAAATAGATGGATCTTGGATAAAATCAAAACTATGGAATGTTGTTGGAATTGTTTCTCTTGTCGTGACCAAAGAGAAGGAGGGGGAGAGGTGTGTGAGTTTTTGTTGAGGCTAGGATTGTGATGAATGACCTAAAATTCTTATAAGTGGTGTTTATATAGGAAAAGGTTCTAGGATTTAAGATATTTTTAGGACTAGAAGTGGGTGACTAGCAAAAGAGTGAACCAAGGACTTCATGGTCCTTGTGGTTCGTTCGAAGTAGGCCATGGAGGGGGGAAAGGTTTATTATTTTGCTTTGGCTCCAAGTTTAGTTAATTAAATCCATTTCAAGTTAGTGCATTTGTGGTCCTCACATGCAAGGTGACAAATTGTGTAAGAGAGGTGTTGGTGCATGGGAAGGTTAAGACAAAGAGGTCATTATCCCACTTATGCCTGCATAAGTTTCAAATTAAAGTGAAAAGATTCCATAGGAATTAACTTAGAGTGTGTATGCGTGTGTTTTGAGTATAGGGGGAGGTATGAACGAAAAGTTTAGCTTAACAATATGAGATGGACGATAACTAAAGTTTACACGAAAATATTTTAAGTTTCCGGGGTTCTGTTAGGTCAAAAACGCGAAAAACGCAATTTAGTCAATAAAGAATAAAAATAAATATCGGGAGTGATCGTAAACTACGAAACACTTAGAAAAGATAAAATAACTCATATAATATCTAAACCTATGAATATCCGATGCCAGAACGCGTCCGATGACATTTTTCAGATTTACGCGGGTTTACCTCCCGGTAAACCGCCAGACTCAAATGTAACGTATAAAAGTCAAAAATAATTGTCGGAAAAGTGTAAAATATTGACCTGAAAATCTCGGGGTGTGACATTCTTCCCCCGTTAAAGAATCTTTGACCTCAAAGCTTAAGACGTGGGTTCAGGATTAACGAAAAGATGAGGGTACTTTTTCTACATTTGGTCATCGCGCTCCCAAGTAAACTCGGGCCCTCGCCTCGAATTCCATCGGATCTTCACGATTAGAATGCTGCTTTGCTTCAGCTGTTTAACTTCTCGGTCCATAATTTCAACTGGTTCCTCAATGAATTTCAGCTTGTCATCAATCTGGATTTCTTCTAACGGAATAGCTAGGGGTTCGTCTACAAAACACTTCTTCAGATTGGAAACATGAAAAGTACTATGAACTCGGCTTAATCGATCTGGAAGTTCATGTCGATAAGCAAACGTTCCCACTTTAGCAATAATTCTAAAAGGTCCTATATAACGAGGGTTCAGCTCCCCCCGTTTTCTGAAACGTATCACCCCTTTCCATGGCGACACTTTCAACATGACCTTGTCTCTAACCTTAAATTCTAATGGCTTACGCCTCCTATCAGCATAGCTCTTCTGCTTATCTCAGGCAGCTTGAATTCTCTTTTTGATTTGAATGATCTTCTTAGTTGTTTCATGAACAATTTCCGGACCAGTGAGCTGAGCGTCTACAACCTCAGCCCAACAAATAGGCGATCTACATTTTCGGCCATAGAGAGCTTCAAACGGTTTAGCCTTAATACTAGTGTGATAACTGTTGTTGTAAGAAAACTCCACCAAAGGTGTGTGTCTATCCCAACCTTTCCCAAAATCCATCACACAAGCACGTAGCATGCCCCTTAAAGTCTGGATGGTTCTCTCACTCTGACCATCAGTCTGTAGATGGTAAGCCGTACTCATATACAATTGAGTACCTAGGGCTTCGTTTAGTGATTTCCAGAAATGAGAGGTAAACTTACTGTCTCGATCAAAAATAATTAAAACTAGCACTCCATGCCTCGAGACTACTTCCTTCAAGTATTATCTCGTCAACTTCTCCATTGAGTCTGTCTCCTTTATTGGTAAGAAATGAGCAGATTTTGTGAGTCGGTCAACAATTACCCAAATTGTATCTTGACCAGTTGATGTCTTTGGTAACTTAGTTACAAAATCCATAGTAATGTTCTCCCACTTCCATACTGGCATCACGGGTTGATAAGTGTAAAATACACATATCCATTTATGCTTAAAATAGCCCAATTAAACCCAAAACAGACCAAAAATGGCAAAAATATGCTTGTATTTGTGTTTTGTGTGTGCAGGTACGGATATATCAGAAATCACAAGAAAACCATCAAAAACAAGCAAACACGGACACGAGAACGGAAGAGTGAACAAAAGCCGGAAGCCAAAGCCAGAAAAAGTCAAACCTCCAGTCAATCTTGGTCAACAGAAGTCAATCACAAAGGACAAAATCCAAAATATTCCACTTTAGTCCTCCAAGTTTCAGAAAAACTCACAATTGGTCCCTAAACTCTTATTGGGCCTCAAAACCCTAAAAACCCTACCCGGATTCAAAAAGCCCACATTCCCTAGCCCATTACCCTTTTTTATTAAACCACAAGGACCAATCTTGCTATTTCTCAAAATCCTTTTATACTAGAACTATGGATAAACAAAGACAAGGGCCATTTGCGCTATTCTCCCAAAGATGAAACTGAATTAACTCGTTTCAGTTATAAACTTGGCGCCAAATCTAAGTTACTATTCATCGTCCCTTCCAAGAATTTACCAGGGTAAATCAAGGGGCAAATTAAAATCAAAGGGTACGGAAGTCTATTCATGAGCTCCTAAACAAGATGGTAAGGAGAGATGAGTAAAATCAAGAGATCTAAGCACCTCACTCAATCACATAGCCACATCATCAATGGAGAAGCACATATGGAATGTGGGTTTTGTACTATTTCTACTCAAAGAAGAAGCACAAGTGAGCCTCACATGGATTGCCAGCTTGGCAATCCGTGTTCATGTCGGGTCTTGGGGCCGGTGTCTCTTGATCGGGTCAGGACTGGTTTGGGTCTGGGTCCACCACGAAGGCATGCTACGTGTGCCGACGGTGTCAGCCACGTGGCACTGACGTAGACGTAGAGGGGAATTATAACCCTCCTGGCGTTTCGAACCCATCGACCTTTAAGATAGAACTTAAGCAACCACAAGAAACCAACTGCGCTAGCAATGGTTCCAATAATATTATATAAAAATTAAAATATAACCCTTTATTGGCCAGGTTCATTTATACTAGTATTAAAGGTTCAAACAAGGACGAAAAAGGTTCAAAATAAAAAGGTTCCAATATGAAAGTCCGTACCGTTTGTGACTCGTAATTTCCGTGCTTCTTCTTTCCAATTGTGTGATCGAGGAATATTAACGACTTTGTTTCGACCTCGATAAACGTAAAAACGTCGTCGAAAGTCACCCGAAAGTTACCATTTTTTTGCTTTGTTTTCAATCCTTTGTACCTGTAAGACATAAAAACACAATACAAACATATTTGCAACATATTTATCCATATTTTAGTGTTTTAGTCCGTTTATTAGCATTTTCTACGGTACAAATGATGTGTGTTTTAGCGCACATCAAAATTCCCCCACACTAAGCCATTGTTGGTCCCACACGCAATGAAAATAAAACACGCCCGAAAATAAATAATTAAATCCCCTTTTAAATTATGACCCCTCACAATCAAACAAGAACAGAAAAGGTCCATTAAGAAGGTTTAAAAATCATTTATCTCGAAAGCGCCCCCATTTTAATCACTTATTTAATAATAATAAAAACTAAGATAAGAATTAAATAACATTATTTAAAAGGCTTTAAGAACGGGAGTTCGTCATCCTTGATTTTCACAATCCCTAAACTAAGCTTAAAACGAAATTCAACCAGTTAATATATAAGATCCAAAGATGCTAACTAACTACTCATAAATGCTAATTTGTGTAATTTATTAAAACTTTAACTTTTCGCTCCATCCCCAATTTCCTAATTTCCTCTAAGGATTTTTTTTATTATTGGTGACAAATAAATTATGTCCTTATATATCATAAAGGTGAGGTGCCGGGCTGGTTAAGTGACCATAATAGGAGGTGATGAGTGAAATGCCGGGGGGCCGTGATCGCGTAAAAGAGACATGATAGGAGTTATGGTTGAGCTTAATACATGTACCGTGGATCAGTTATTAGGTTGCGTAGAGAGATTTGAGTCTGGCAAGAGTATTCGTATAGTTTCTTGTAGAAGTTTCTAAACCTCATAGCTCATTGTGGATGATATTCGATACTAAATAAGCACTAGCTCTATTACCGCTCAACAGGCGTATCAACACAAAAAAAAAAGAGTCAGAGACGGAGGCTTTATTTAGATAACCCAGAGTCGAAATTTGGCTTTATTATTATTATTGCAACATTATTAAACCTCGGTCCTTTAGAAGGCTGCAACATCGGTTGTGAGCCGGCAAGATGCAGCAAACATATTTCGACCTCGTAATTTTCTCGACCTTTTGAGAAGGCTGCAACATCGGTTGTTAGCCGGCAAGATGCAACAAACTTTTATTAGTCTCGGATTATTAAAACTATGTGCCATATTTAGAAGACTGCAACAAACGGTATGTGAGCCGGCAGATGCAGTAAACTTTTATCACCCACAGTTTTATTATTTTCTTCCTCCACCCTTTAAACGAATGTCACATCGTATGCGACCGAACATGATCCAGACTATTATTTCGGCCTTTGGTTTAAATTACAAACATTTATTATTATTAGCCAAATTTCAAGTCCTGTGGTCTTTTAACAACTGCCACATCGGTTGTCGAGCCGAACCAAGTCCAGGAGTCAATTCCCCACAACACTGACAAAACCTCGATGTGTACCTTACTTTCACCAGAAGGAATCTCTACGAAGTGATTTAAACTAAGAATCGCAAAAACCTAAAGCAACTTTATTTTATTCAACAATTATATAGCGTTTAGTAAGCTGGTGGGAGCAAAAAGCCACAATTAACCTCTATGAGCTCTAAAGATATCCAACTAATCCACGCTTAGCATCTAACTTATATCAAACTCTATCATTTTTTGTTCTTTGCAAAATTTTAAAGTTAAGCAAACGCTTAGTCTCGAAAGCTAAGGGGAAAGCTAGAGTTTAAAACTCGGTCAAGTCAAAAGCTGACCTGCATTCTACAAGCCTAATATTACTACAATTCAATATTTCATCATCATTATTATATTTTTTTTCATTATATATATATATATATATATATATATATATCATAATAAAACAATAAAAAAATTTAAATTTTTTGTCAAAACGGGGTTGCGTGGGAACACAAATAGGCACATGTATGATCACATTTCGATAGAAATCCCCCCCACACTTAAAATGGAACTTTGCCTCAATGTTCAAGAAAAAAAATTTATCGGGTTTTACCCCCACTCTTAGGAAATGAAAAAGGCAAATCAAAAAATTCCAAGTGTAAAAGGGAAAACACAATTAATATACATGACCAGGATTGAGGATTCCAAAATAAGCAAAAGATCGAAGACCGAATAATTGGAGGATTGAAAACAAGCACGGGTCTTCATGATCTTGAAGAATCCTGCAAGCAAAAACAATACCACAAACCATAGAAAGAACACCCCCCACCTGGCTATAAAATCACACACTTATTTATTAAGAAAATAGAAAGAAATAAAAGACACGGGTTGCCTCCCGAGAAGCGCTTGTTTTTGTGCGAGTCTCTAGCTTGACTCTCCCCGAATTCCTTTGTCCTTGGGGCAGAAACAGATGAATAGAAAAAGTACTATCGGATTTTCATATGCCACCGGCTTAAGAGAAGCAAAATGAAAAGTGGAAATGCCAGGGTCAAAAATAGTATCCTTACTCCCGGAAGAGAAAAGAGATGAAGAAGTCACCGAATAGGTGAAGAAGGGTAGAAAAGTTTGGATAATGAAGTCCGAATCCATCATAAGGGTGGGATGGGTGGGTAACACATTAGGCACATGAACACGAGGTTCTCCCAAAATATCTTCCATAACAACGCTAGTCAACCCACCCTGATCGGGCTCAATCTCAAAATGAAACGAATCATACTCGGGAAGAGAGTTATTAGCATGAGTAGTGGTACTGCCACTACTCGTTTCTTCCGTATGATCGCTAAACGACTCGAATTCGGGTAAAGAATTATCCGAATAAGAGAGAGAAGTATCGGACTTCTCAAAGAAAGAGTTACTATCGGGGATAGGAAATGGAGAAGTAGACTTGAGCACACAATTAGGAGTGGAGTTATCATTCAAAGATTCGATATTAGCAATAAGACGATTGATGTTCAATAATTTCTCTCGAAGAATAACGTCTTAGATTTGAAGAATATTTTCTAAGTCAAACTCTTCCTTCTCTTGATCAACATCATTCACCTCCTCTAAGCTAACGATCTCCAAATCGGGAGGTGATGCTTCAACGTACTCGATGTCCTCAAAATCATCGTCATCACTTGAAGTATCATCATTGTTGGAATTGACGACAATTCGTCATAGAGATCTTTAAAGCTATAATATGCAGGTTAATCACAAAGAGGCACATCACATACACCGTCGGAAATACCCTCGGACTCACTTGGGATTGGGACAAGCTCCTCAACACTAGGAATAGTGTCAAGATACTCGTCCCCCATTATGAGAGAGTTAACGGGCTCCTCGGTTAGTAAAACGGGTGTGATTGCAATGGTATAGTCCTCGTCATCATCATAGCAAATGGGAATCTTCCAATATCGATCTTTAGCCGCTTGATCTTCCGCAATTCGCCTATCTTCTTCCTTCTTTTGCATATATTGACCAACCATATCACAAATGGATGTCATTTGCTCCATGATCTTATTTTGAGAATTTAGAAGCTCATTTTGAGCATTGAAGATAGGATGATTGAACGGTATATTGTGGGGGTTGAAATTGTGGTCAAACCGAAGAATTAGAATCATAGGCAAGAATTTTGCTCTATAATAGACTTCTTCCATCGGTTTGACATTGAAAAGTCTCATAAGGACCCCCGCAATTTTCACAACAAAGATATTATTGTTGAAAACCATGAAAATCTTGCGAGAAATTAAAATCTTGATTGTAACACGGTTCCGGATAGATGAACGGAACTTGAGGTGTACAATAGTGACCATAACGAGCATCGTTCTCGCAGAATTCACAAAAATACATAGGAGGTTTGGAGGAGGGTTGAAAACATAGGAGAATCATCAACAAAGATGGGATTGTTTTTTGTTTTGAATTTTATATACATGCCGGCTCAAAGAGGAGAAGACTATTCTTCCGGCTCTATTTCTTTTTATCGAGCATAATTTTTTTTTAAAACATAGCTCTATGTGAATAAAATAATATTAAAGAAAAGCTTGGCATATTCTAGCCATTAAGGGCCCGTTTGGTTTGTATATGGGTTTAGGATTAGGATTTGGATTTGGGTTTTAAATTTGGATTAGAATTTGAATTTGGTATAACTATTAGGTATAATAAAATATTATATTTGATTTTTGCAAAATATGCTGATAGTTAAAAAAATAAATAAGAAAATAGAAAAGTTAAAATAATTCATTTATTAGTCAAAGTTAATATGTTATGTGGTTGAGATTGAATATCACGATTACCAAAGTTGAAAACAGTGAATCCAAATTGAAAACCTAAACATGCTATCAAGATTTGTGGAAAGAAAATATTCGGGCGTGAGTGCTAAATTCAAAAGTCACTTAAGTTAACCAAACATAGTTTTAGACACAAACTCCAACCCCACAGGTCTTTGGTATGACACCCATTATCAACACAAAGAGGGCTTATTAAGGGGGCTTTATTACAAAATCTGTAGTAGTGAGTTTGTTTATTTTTTTTGTTTTTTTCAGAAGTCTTCTAGCTAAACGATTGTTTTAAGGGCAATAATGAACATAGGCATTACGTAATTTCATAATAAAAGAAGCCTACTGAAATAATTAGCGTATTTGCAATCAAGCCATATAAATTATATGTATATTGTATAGAGTATAAGGTGCCAAATACAACATTCACAAATGAAACAAAGTTGTTTTTAGCCCACCAACTGAAAAAAAAAATGCTACACTCAAGCTCAGTTACTTTAAACAATCAAATTAGCTGGCTTCACTTATATTCTTAATTCATCTACACCAATAAGCGTATTAGCATGTGAATACGATCTGAAAAATTAAAGCTCATTTCTTTTTATTATGATTTTATATGATAATGTCCTTCTGGAATTATCCAAAACGTCAAATGGCTGGTTGTGGTTCTTCTTAAATAGCCACAATTAATATATACAACAGCCATGCATGAATAGGTACATAATTGAGAGTTAAATTAATTGCCAAGCCATGTGAAGTTTCTATGTAGATAATTTTATAATAAGCACAGGAATCTTTAGATACAGCATGTATTACAGATGATTATGAAACCATTAAAAATGTGCATGTTTGATGTTTAGGGCATTCAATTTCACATTTATGTAGCAAAACGTGGAGAGTATATTGACTTAAGTTTAACAAATGAAATTGAGTAATGAATATAGATGAACATATATCATACTTATTTTAATGTTCTATAAAAGAAAAGGCATATAAACCATAAAAGAAGGGTCTTTTTAACGGGTATTTTCAGTATAAAATAATTAAAAAAATTATATATCACATTCTATTTAAAAAAAAAATTATATATCACATTCTATTTAAAAAAATTGGTACAAAATTGAATTCTAAAAAGAAATGAGCATTGTTATATTCTTTTATATCTTTTGCCTACTTATCCTCCTACCCGAATTAAAAAGAGATATGTGTATTCCAATCATTATCTCCCCTGATATAAACCGTCAGTTTTTCCACTTATCAGATGCGTGTAAATAGAAAGATTAGTAGGAATATCATGTAGAAATAAATATCATTTCTCAATAGGAATTAAGCTAAATGAATACACGTTAATTATTGCACTTAGAGCACTCCTTGAACACTTAGACAAACCCTCAAAGTAAAAGGTAAAATCAAAGAGATGTTTAATACTTTGATTAAAGCTAGAACTCTTGATATATTCCGTAAAAGTGCAAGCAACTACCATCTAATCTAACTCTACGATTGTTACAGATTTAGGTGCAGATTGGTTATAGGTGTTGGTAATTTTAGTGTTATGAACTTATTGTATGTAATTGTGTTTTACTTTAAGACTAATGGCTTTATACAAGTTTAGCTCATGACGGGTTAGGAGGTGCGGAGTGCATACTCGTCAAAGTTAGCTTGATACCGCGGGGACAAAGACGCGGGGGTCAAGGGGCAGAGCCCCTTGCTGAGGTCCTGCTTCCAAGTGAGCAGGCGGGGGTCGAGGGGGCAGAGCCCCTCTCAGGGTTTGGGGCAGAGCCCCAAAACATAAACGATTTTTACTAATCGGTATAACATATTTTCTTGCCAAAATCCTAAAAGTCGCGTCTTTTTCCATCCAATACAACGGTTGGTATATAACCGAAAATAAATGAATTTCGGTTATGATTATAAACAGACTTAGTCTCATTTGCAGAACAGAACATTAACAAATACTCTAAAGTTTTCTGATCTATTTCTCGTGTCTTAGAATTCGATTGCCAATCTGTCTTATCCGATTAAGGATTTTGTGAACGCGAGGCATATAAGGTCGAAATACTTTAATCTGAAAGTGATTACATAATTCAGATTGATATCCAGATTATAAACCATTGGGTAAAAGTCAGAAAATACCCACGAACTTTCAAAAATGTCCCGACATCACCAACGAACTAAATTCCGTCCTACCTACACCAACGAACTTGTTTGTTATGTGTTAATATTACCAAGATGACCGGCTAAGTTTCCACGTCATTTTTTTATTTATTTTTATTATTCACATCTGATACTAACCTCCACAGTGGCACTACCCACATCACAATATCATGCACAACTTTAGCTTTATTCATAGCACCTTACCACAAGTGTTCACAACCGTCACCATGCAAATCTTATCAGGAACAATTCCACATTCTTGCATCTGATCAAACAAAACCAACGACTCATTAGCACTCCCACACGCAGCATACGCACCAATCATAACAGTCCATGTCGTTAAATACTTCTCATCCATCCCATCAAACATCATTCTAGCATCATCAATCACCCCACATTTCGCGTACATATCCACAATCGCAGCACATATAAACGTATTCCAACACAGCCCGTATCTCAACATAATGTCATGAATCACTCTACCCATTTTAACATCCATTTTATCCCTACAAATCCTTATAACCACCGGCAAAGTATACATATCAAGGCGCTGCCCCGACCTAACATACTCCCTAAAAATCTCAAAACATTTCATATAATCACCAGCTTTACCAAACCCACCAACCATAACACTCCACGAAACCGAGTTTCGTTCAAGCATTTCATCAAACAGCCTATATGCATCGCCCAAATCTTTATAAAGCACATACATATACATACGCTTGTTAACTAATATAATGTCATTGAATAAGCCATTAACATGTAAATGGGTATGAATGGTTTTTATCTGTTTTAAGTTTTTACAGTTAATTAGGGCTGAAAGGTACAGTTTTGGGTCAATATATGTTGTTTTTTGAATTTTGGTGTTTAGTTGTTCATGAAAATGATAGTCGTTTGATTGGTTATCATGTGGTATTTGGATCTGGGTTTTTAGGATCTAGTGTTATGAAATGTCGTGGTTCAAAGTGACAATGGTTTTTTAGATCTGGGTTTTTAGGATCTTGTGGTGAAAGTGACGATAGTTTTTTGGATTTGGGTTTTTAGGATCTAATGTTCTTGTGTTCTTAATTTGGGAAGATGGTTGACTTTTTAGTTAGGAAATCCACTTGGCATCCTTATTTGGTTTAATTAAATATAAAAAAACAGGTGTCAACGTAGATGGTAAGTGTCACGGTGGCGGTAAAAATGTATTATATTTGTGATATTGAAACAATATTTGAAAGTTGGTTGATGTAGGTAGGACGGAATTTAGTTCATTGGTGATGTCGGGACATTTTTGAAAGTTCGTGGGTATTTTTCGACTTTTACCCTAAACCATTCAGACACCACATAAAATTCCTACAATAGGGTGAGTTATATATCCTCTCACGTCAACTTTTACCCTATAAGATTTTTATAACACATGACGATGAATAAATATGGTTAGAAATAAGATTGAAATAGATGGATCTTGGATAAAATCAAAACTATGGAAGTATTGGTGTTTGTTTTCTCTTGCCGTGACCAAAGAGAAAGGAAGAGGAGAAGTGTGTGAGTTTTTGTTGAGCTAGGATTGTGATGAATGACCTAAAATTCTTATAAGTATGGTGTTAATAAGGAAAACAGTTTTAGGGGTTTAAGATATTTTTAAGGCCTAGAAGTGGGTGACAAGCAAAGAGTGAACCAAGGACTTCATTCCATATGGTTCGTCTAAGTAGCGCCAGGAGAGGGGGGAAGGTTTATTGTTGAATTGGCTCCAAGTATTTTAGTTAATTAAATCCACTATCAAGTTAGTGCCTTTGTGGTCCACACAAGCAAGATGAGAAAATTATGTAAGAGAGTGTTGGTGCAAGGGAAGGTTAAGACAAGAGGTCACTAACTCCACTATATGCTGCATAAGTTTCAAATTAAAGTGAAAAGATTATATGGGAATTAATTTAGAGTGTGTATGCGTGTTTTTTGAGTATAGGGGGAGGGATGAACGAAATTTTTAGCTTAACAATATGAGATGGACGATAACTAAAGTTTACACGAAAAGATTTCGAGTTTCCGGGGTTCCGTTAGGTAAAAAACGCGAAAAACGCAATTTAGACAATAAAGCGTAAAAATAAATATCGGGAGTGATCGTAAACTACGAAACACTTAGAAAAGATAAAATAACTCATATAATATCTAAACTAATGAATATCCGATGCTGGAACGCGTCCGATGACGTTTTTCAGATTTACGCGGGTTTACCTCCCGGTAAACCGCCAGACTCAAACGTAACGTATAAAAGTCAAAAATAATTGTCGGAAAAGTGTAAAATATTGACCTGAAAATCTCAAGGTGTGACACTGCCTCCACAAAGAATTACACTCATGATAATACTCAAATAATGACATTCCAGATTGAGTTAAGGTATAGATTTTATTATGCAAATTATAAATCACAAACCCATCTTGTTTGTCATATGTTTCTTTTAAATCATCCCAAACATTTTTAGAATTTTTACAAAACACTTGTCCCTTGTATAAATCAGGTGACATACATCCCAACAACCAAGACAAAACTACAACATTTCACCTATCCCATTGTTCTTGTAAAGGTCCAACATTTTCATCCCTAACACATTTTCTAGTTATAAATCCAATTTTGTTTCTAGTGTGTAAAGCTAACTACACAGCAGCAGACCAGACTTTGTAATTCTTAGTACCTTTAAGTTTGAAGGTAATCAACTAAGAACCAATGTCTTGAGGGTGCAGATATAAAGGGTCATAAATGTCCAATTTTAGGTCACTACTACGACTACCTCCTTCTTTCCCTTTATCCTTAGGATGTTTATCACCCTCAACCATTATGAAAACAAGAGAAAGTCACACAATAACAAAGAAAATAGCAACACAAATTGCAAACCAAAACAAACAAACCACCTTTATGATGATCACAAAATTCTGATATAATAAAAAACCCAAGAAAAACACCTTTATCAAAATCAACCAGGATTCCTAACTTCTTATGGGAAGCAGGTCAAGGCACTATTTCTTGATAAAGTTTTTTTAACAAACACAAAAAAAAAATTCCTTATATCAGAACTATGAATCACCAACTCCAACAATCACAGATAATCTCCAATCCAACAAAACCAATTCACAACAATCCCTTAATCTATCTCTTCGCCAAAACACTACAAAGACTACAAAAGAACCTAAAGAAAAGCAAGAGAGGTGTTACAGTGCACGCGCTGCAACAACTCCAAGATAGATCAAAAAGATCTAAGAAATCAATGCACACCAGAAACACACCTGAAAAGATCATAAATAACAACAATTAATAACCAGATAATTAAAAACCCTAATTGATCAAAAAACAATTGAAACCCTAATTTTTAAGATTAAGGTTTTAACTCAATATTACACAATTAAGGAATTATGATCAATTAGATACGAAATAACAATGATTAAAAACTTTTTTTTAACCTGAATTAGGGTTTGATACAGAAAACCCTAATTCTTGACGACCAAACTCTGATTAATATACAATTAATCCAAAACCAAGCTCTATTAGAACTCAACACACCAGGATCAAGAAAACCCCTAAATTGAGAAACCCTAATTTTCCTTAATTAATCAATTAACGCTTAGATCTAACAGATCCAAGACTAAAAACAACAATTTACCAGTTGATTAACCAAGATCTAAACATATAGATCAAAACCCTAAAATTTCAAACAAACCCTAATTTCAATTTTTAACAAAAAAATATTTTAAGACTTTGGTATAGAGCAACCTGGCTCTGATACCATAAAGAAATTTATCAACCAAAGATCTTAAACACAGTTTTTATACTGAATCCAACCAACCTTCCCACGATTCAGTTATCTTTTATTAAAACAATGCTAAAGAATAGCATATCAGTTTACAATACAAGTGAAAAAGAAAGAAAGAAAATACACAAACTAGGGTTTCCTCAATATAACTAACAAATATGATGAGAGAAACTTCACACAGTAAAACAAAATAGAATAATAAAACTATGAGCCTGTTAAGGCTTTATATAGCTTTGAGCTGGTTAAATACTCCTGGCCCCTTGAACTCTTGATATCTTTACATCTTTAGCCTTCCAAGAATATAGCCGGGAACACTTTAAGCTTGTACTATGAAGAAATGACTCTGAGGCCCATGCGTATAAGTAAAAGCTTACTTCCAACAATTGCTCATCAAACATAAATTATAGCAAAGTTAAACTGTCGAAATTCGTTTGTTTTATTATATATGCCAAAAATGAGCATTCTTTTAGTTATTACTCCGTAATTTGAAGAACACCAAATAATTGTCTTTGCAAAGGTAGTTTCATTACTTATATATAGTTTTTTGCAATTAAAATGTATTTAGCATCAGGTTGTATAGCATGGTTAAAGCACCCTTTTTTTCACGGCTCCGGTAAAATTAGCCAAAGCATTTTAAATCCAAAAATGCATCCATCCATTCTATAATATTTACTACTGCATTCCAACTATATTTAACCATTTAGAGTATGTTAAGAGATCACAGGTTTCCATTGTTCTCTAACTATTATTAGTGAGCGTGACATCATGTCATGTGAATTCTTAAATTTTGTGTACAAATCTCTTCCAGCAACCTAGAACACTGATAGCATTACATGTGCCCAGGTACTGGTGTACATATCTGTAGAATATATCATATATCAATCACACATATGAATAATTTAAAGTTTTAGAGAGATAGAGGGAGATTGGGTTGAAACTAGAGAGAGATAATAAGAGAATGTATTAAGTCCAAAATGATATGCTAAGTTTTACCACCCACATCCTTCCCATTGCTCTACCTTTTATAGGCTAAGGAGAGCTTACAAGTTACCATTTAAGGGCAATGTGGGATACATAAGATGTTTAAAACGTACACTAACAAATACGACATTACATATGATATAGCCGAAAGTGACCGACACTTTATTGATTGCTAACAATCCCCTTAAGGGGTGGTCACTCAGGCCTAACTAAAATTCTGTAGTCGGTTTCGTTTCTTCTTCCACCAACAAAGCATTTGAGAGTTCTCATCCTTCGTCTCTCCTTCAATGTCTTCTCAATCTTGTTCAGCCTTGACTCTGTCCTTTCTCTATCTTTCTTTGTCCATTCCCGATCCTTTAAATATTTATTGCCAAACCCTAACACATTGTCTTTCATCATCACATCAAGCTTTCTATAAACCTTGTTGAGCGTGCCAACACTGAACTTGTGTAGCTCATCAGCTCTCATCGGCATCCCTTGATTGTCCTTGCCCAGGTACACAACTTTTTTGGGATGACTCACGATGGTATACGACTGCTTGTAGTGAAGATCTTTTATACCGAACTGTGGTTTTGTGATGCGTGATTTTTTTGCAATTACCTAGTTTTAAATTTATAAAACTCGTTTACCTAAGGGTCAAAAAACGCACTAACGGGCAAAGAACCCGATCGTGTGTAGTGCGTGATTGGTAAATCCGAGATCGTCCCAAGAGCTAAGTGTGAGTTATTAGTTTGAATTGAAAAGCAGTTTTGAGAAATGCAAGTAAAATAAATGTTGAAAGTAAATTTAGAGATTGAATTCAAGGGAAAGAAATGTACTAGCCTAGCTATTTCTTTATTATCACGATTATGATGTTTCTTAGTGTAATGTATAATTGCTATTTATTTAGGTGGTTATAATATCACTAAGTCCGACTTGTAGTCGCAACCTAGCCTATAATTCCTATGATCTCAACCCCGTTGGTCACGGTAGTCGGGTATCTAGTTCATAGTTATTAAGCACCCAACTATCCTAAAGACATGTCTAAGTGTTGACATTCCCACTGCTCGATACTAAACCCCCCTAGAAGATTCCCCGTGCTTTATAAGTTCCTAATCTAATGCAAGCGGTAATACGTCAATCCCTTACACTAAGAACAGATGCAACCCTATTCCTAGTATCCGAATAAACTACCATTCAATGTGGTCAGCCTACTAAATAGCTTGAAGGGATCTGTACTAGCCTCAACACTACCAAAACGCGAGGATCAAACAACAAGCAAATAGGATATCCTAAATAAACGATAATCAAACCATGAAAACAAACATAATTACAACAATAAATACATAACTAGGCTAGCACTTTAGGTGCTTAGCCACTCATGATAAAGTATACAGAGAATATAATGAAATTAACCATTAATCAATTGAACATTAAATATTCTTACAGACTTCGATGAATAAATAATACAAAAATGTTTAAAGCTAATCCTCCCTTGGAATAGTGGTGATTGGAACTGAAAACGACTTCTAATGTAGCCCTAATCGTCCTCTCTGACTTCCCTCTCCAATGTGTGTCGAATAGAAGAGATTGGGCCTTGTATTTATAGTCTCGTGTTAGCTACGACGTAGCCATTAGTGTTGAGCTACGCCGTAGTTCAATAAATTCACAAATCTACGCGTGATCTTCATTAACTACTAGTCCAAGGTGTGGAGCTACGCCGTAGAGTCTTCAAATGTAAAGTCTTCACACGGGCTACGGCGTAGCCTCTACGGGCCAGCTATGTCGTAGTTGGTCTTGCTCCTGGTTTCCATAATAAGAAACGTCATGGCTACAACGTAGTCCCTACGGGTCAGCTACGTCGTAGTTTACTGCTGGGAAACCTCCTTTGTGCATTTTTCATTACGCACCCTTCCATTTCCACGATTTTGCGCTCCAAAGCTCATATTTTTCTAAAAATGAAATATGAAGACTTAACAGAAATGTAATCATTATGAGCAATTTATAAGGGATATTGATATTAAAAAGTATAAAGTATTTGAGGTTATCAAATATCACCCACTTGACTTCTACTTTCACTCAAGTAGACTTGTTAAAATTATTTCTAAAAAGATAAGGTATTCGCTAGGCTATTTTGTTTGGTAACTAGGCTTTTGGAATTTTATTAGAATCTTCGCTAGGGGTGAGCAGAAAAACCAAAAAAACCGAAAACCGAAACCGAACAGAACTACTAATTCAGTTTTCGGGTTGGATATAGGTTTGACAATCTGAACCGAATTTGCCAAAACCGAACCGAACCGAACTACAAATTCGGTTTTCGGGTTGGATATGGGTTTGGCAATCAGAACCGAAAACCGAATTTATATAAATATATATATTTTTTATATATTCGTGTATAAAAAAATACCATAAAAATTTTATCCTAATATAAAAAAACACTTTTCATGCTTGAAATAATATTTTTTTGCTAAATATTTATGTAATTATTTTTTTTTATTTTGGGTTGAACAAAAAAAATTTTCTGTTTTCGGTTCGGTTCGGTTGAATTCTAGTTCGGTTCAGTTTTCAGGTTGACTAAAAAAATTTAACCTAACTAACCGAAACGAATTAACCGAATAACCCAATAACCGAACCGATCAACACCCCTTCGCCATTCAGTTTTGGGCTCAAGCATGACGCATTGGGCTTGATATACGAATTTGGTTTTGCTATATGATATTTTAGCTGGGATTCGGTACAGGTTCTTTAGTAATTAATTTCGTTTGAATATATTTATTTGAATTTAGATATTAATCATTGATACATAAGTGATTCATTATTATTACAAAAATAGACCAAAAGTGTTATACCCGGTAAAGATAGTGGACCAAAATTGTAGTTTTCTCTTGAATTTGTTTGATACTTTGATAATAAGTTTGAAGTTCCGTAACACTTATCAAATAAGTGAGTCACTGAAATTTAAATTTGATATTTGGAATTTGTAGATCGATTTGGTGTATAAAGACTTGTTTATAATCATGTGGTTTGGATATTTTTCAATCGTTTGAGAATTAGTCGGTTTGAAAATTTGTATCTTAATTTGTCGGGCTTTTGAAGTTAGTAGTCTGAATTTGTTTGTCTTTGTTGAACATCGTTTGAGCCAATATGTTTGGTTTGGTTGATCGTTTTAAAATGTCCAGTTAACTTTTGGTTGTTCGTTATAAAGTTGTTGGCGTTTGTTTTGGATCATTTTTGGGAATCAATTGTTTATTTAAATTAGACTTGTATCTCTAGCTTTTAAATTTTTTGAATTTGATTTAGAACATGTGAAGGAGTTCAAGTCACGGTGGAGAGTGTGCAAAAGTGACTTAAACTATAAGATTTTGTTTCGTAAATTTTGTTTGTTTTCTAATTTGGGTTGTTGTAGGATTTGGTAATATTTCCAGGTCAACGGTTCCTATAAATAGGGATAATGAAATTAGTTTCATTGTACTTATGAATTAGAATTTTGTATTTGGTACTTATTGAATTTAATTTTGTATTTGATTTGATAATTTTGAATAAAGATTCCGCTTTGTTTGATCGATTTTTTGTTTGTTTCATTTTTTCTATTATCAACATTAATAATAAGTATGTCATCCTTTTGTTTTGATAAGTTTTTTTTGGTTGTCTCGAAATAACATTTATTGCTTATAATTTATTATTTATATAGTGGTGGATGGCAAACTAGCAACAAGTTATGCCGTTAGCTTTTTTTGAATTAAAAAGCTAATCCTATGAAAAACCACATTTGTGGAAGCTAGCCCTTTTTGATAATCATTTTAAAATTTAAATATACACATTTATTAAAATCTTTATTATTCACCGAATAGCATCCGACAAAAATGGTAACAATGGTCCTTGAGGTGTACTTACGATTTTCAACATAGTCGTTAAGAAATCGCAACAGAGTCCCCACCGTTTACTTTTGATTAGAAAGACAATCCTACAGTTATATCTAAAAATTGCGTGTGTAACAAAAATTTGAAAAAATTTCCTTTTAATTTACGTGTGTTGCAATAAAAGTCCTTAAATTCACAAACATCGTCCCTCCTGTTACTTTCAGTTGCAAAAATAGTCCGTAGGTTAAATATGGGGATTGTTTGTGTTACAAACACTTGCCGTCACAAACATAGTCCCTAAGTTAAATTTGGGGACTGTTTGTGTAACAAAAGTTACATGAGTAGTCCATGTAGTTACCAACCAATTTTAGAAACAATTCCTGGGGTAAATACATGAAATAATTGTGTAACGAAATTTTTTAGGCAAAACCTCGCATCACCTAGCGAATTACAGGAAGAAAAATCCTTGTTTGACCGAATATATTGCATGTTCATATTACAACTGACATGTTGAAAAAATTACGTAAAATTAAAATACACAACAAATGGATATCGTCGTAGATTGAACAATTTTTTCTATCGCAAATAATTGCTAGTAATTTTATATTGCTTACATAAATATGTCACCGTTAACTAGTTACACAAACATAAATAAACAAAGATATAAAGCAACTGAAACTTATCAATTGAGAAACGCATTGCCAAAAATAAGACCTCAAGATTGTCATTATTTAGAAGATTTTTCCAACGTCCTTCATTAAGCCCCGGTTTGCGTTAAAAAATTCAGCAAATTCATCGTAAGAAATGTAGCCATCTCCATCGGTGTCAAGTTCATCCATCATAGTTTGGACCTCTTCGGGCGAAACAGAGCCGAGCTTCGTCAAAGATTCTCCAAGCTCAGCTGCAGAGATCTTACCGTCTCCATTTTTATCAAACGCGCCAAAGATGCGATCACATTCTGCCTTGTCTTCATCGGCCATTATATATTCCTAGTAGTAGCAATCGACAATGTTGATTCCGGTTATATGCTTGATTATTTGATTTCTAATACCTTTAGGAATGTTTATAAAATGGTTGTAGACAATAAAAGAAATATGGATGCCCTTGGAATACGGATTACCTTTTGTTTCTAAGGTGAAAAATTCCCCCATTAAAGGACTATAGATGTAACCATTACTACATTTATTATATTAAAATATACAGCCCCTTAATTTAATGGGCTGTATCCATTAAAGGCTTGCACTCTCATTCTGTAGTATTTGTGTACCTTTAATGTAGTTAAATAGGAAGGGGAAGGGTTCTCAAGATTGAATGCGAAGGTAAAGGTTCTAAAGAGTGGTGATTGAATGCCAATATGAACGGTCGAGCATACAGACCATCACCAGTTACAACACCAAAGCCTTCCACTACCTCCATTAAATCTACCACCATCACCACTCCCACCATGTAAACCCTCACCATTGAAGACCTGACGACCGAAACCTCACATCCCCGAGCATGCATTCCTTATCCTATTGTATTGTTTACTTTTGGATCGAAACCTTAATCATTATTGTCTTCTTCAATCTCCTTACCCAACTGGTGAGTTCATATGTATTTTTTTTGTTAAAAAACATATAGATGATGTTTGTTTTTTTTTAATTATTTATGATTAATATTGGATGCTTAATTAATAGTGGTGGAGATGCAATTATAAAAATTATGGAGAATACAGATAATAGCCCATCAAAGATATGTTTTTTGATATTAAAGATAAAAGATTTAGGATTTTTGTTTTTTTGGTAATTGAGTTGCGGGTTTAAGTTTGTGTGATTTTATTGATGATTTAAGTGTGTTTGTTGCTTGAATACAAGTAGAATGAAAGTGGAATGAAAATTGCAGCCGCACGTCAAAAAGTATTTCAGCCTATGGACTAAGTTACCAAGTCACCAAACAGATCCAAAGAAGTAACAGATACGTGAATTAGTTTAACTAATTTTGCCCCCTGTAGGATCCCGTTAACACTTCATAACATATATATCATACACGAATCGAACTAGAAAAGAGAAGAGAGGTGAGTTGTTTTGTACAGAGAGAAAGAAGAGAGAGAGAGAGATGAGAGAAAATAAGAAAAGTGGAATTATTTTAGAATGAACAACTTACTATTTTCTAAATAGAAAAGAGTTTATATACCCCGTTGCGTTAAATGACGCGCGAGATATTTAACTAGGATCCGGGCTCGGGTTTTGCTTGGGATTAAACCCGAAACATATACAATATTAGATTAACTATCGAGCCCGATTCCCGATACTTTCCTATTACAACGTTAACTAATGGAATGACCGAGACTTAAATACATAATGGACGAACTTCATGTTCGACACAATATTTTGAGGCTAACAATCTCCCCCGAAGTGAGTTCATTGATGATACTCATTCATGAGATAAATGAGATTGCTTTTGTCGTTTAAGCTCATGTGGTCTTGGTCTTTTTCTTTGTTCTTTGTTGTAGGATTGTTCCTTCATGCTTTGTGATCTTGACTTTGATCCTTTGTCTCTTTATCGTCTATGCCATCTTGCGATCTTATGCTTTTGACCACATCTCAGGACTTTTGCATTATCCTTGAAAGCTTTAAATCAGAGTTAGCGGAAGTCTTTGTCCTTTAAATCTAAGCTTTCTAGATAGTGTTGTCCTTTGCGTAGATTTAGCAATTTTGAATGTGGTAATGAATCGACTTTGGTTGATTGAGATACTGTCACCACCGTTTTAACCTGCAGATTTACGTTAGTGATAATCGAGAAAATTGATTTGAAAATCAATCGACGTGTTACTTGTAAAATCGTTTTTGTAACACATCGGTAGTTTTAATCTTTTATCAAAATTCATCAACCGTCAATTCATTTACTGAACCAAATCGATATCCAGTTGTCACAAGTTTGATTCATATAGAATCTCGTAAGTCACCTACCAAGAGCTTGTTTGATGTTGACTCAAGCAGGATTTCCATCTTCATTGTGAATACTTATAGTATCACTCGGATGTTCTAGCAAATATCACAAGGATATTGCGTAGGACTCTTGTTAACAGCTTGTAAACTTGATGATGTTCAACAAGTGTTTGAAATGGAATGTGTCCTAAGAGAATAATTCATGATCTCTTGCTCTCACTCGATTTGGCATTTTGGTTTTAGTACACGGAGGCTTGGAGCAGCTTACCACCTATTCAATATCAACGATCTCTGAATGAATTCAATAGATAACAGTGTTACAACCCGTGACAAATGAACCAGTTTCAGTTGAGAAGAAACCCGAAAGCTGGAAGGGTTGTGCATCTTGCATCACTGGTCCATGATGTCGTTTTCAATACCACAAACATCTATGTGATTCCTGATAGATTATGTAATGACCCAGTTATTTCTGCCTTTTAATTGTGTGGAAGGTTTTCAATGTCAGCAATCAACTTGTGATTCTGACAGCATATGTATTGACCCGGTTTCTGCCTTAAGTTGTGTGGAGGGCTTCTTTCTTTAGACCCTTTATCCATACATTTCTTTTTAATTCTTCAACGCCTTCAATGCTTACCAAGACGTCATTACTAACACCTTGTTGTGATTGTTCCAGTGTTAGCTCAATCTTAGTCGGCATTATTCCCATATACATTCATCTCCAATCATACCTAAGGACTGCTATTTCTAACTTTGGATTATCCTTGGGTAGATCCTCCGGTTCTGGTTGGATCATAGGATTGATTCCTAACCTAACCACCTTATGACTTCAGAATCGTCGTGAAATTAAGATGTTGTTGGGTATAAGATCGAACCATAAAACCTTTTCTTACTGTTCAGCACATTGAGTCGATTAGATCATATTTTAAATACATTTTCTCCCCTTATTTTAAATAATAAACACTTAGTTTTTGAAATACCTTGTGATTAAAATATGTCTTGAAAATTTCGTGGGAGAAAATATTATTAGCATGAATGGTTTGGAACATTTTGATAATGTTTTGAATACATAAGAATTGTCGTTGTTGATGTATCCAAGAACATTAAAACCTTGTTTTTTGAAAAACTCCCCCTCAAAAATAGGACCAATTGAGAAATTGTTGTCTTTTGAAAACATTGTGAGGGATGGAGTGTTGAACACATAATTTTGAAAGATTATGAATTGTCATCGAGAAATTCTTGAAAAAATCATGTTCAACTTTTTGAAAAACCAAATGTTAGAGGACTTCTCTTCTAACGGTAAGGGTAAGCGCACTGATACGTACACTATCCTTTTTCTTGAGCTAAAAACATTGAATGTCTTGTAAGAACAGCTCAAGACCAAGAAACGTTAATTTTCTCGTTGTGAGGATAAGTTATAAACCTTCCTTTATTTGAAGTCCGGGTTATGTACTAATATTTGCACATAAGCCATCTAGAAAATTAGAAATGACATGTTTTGAAACTATTTGCAACTCTCGCTCGAACTTCATTTACACACCCATGTCAATGTTAATCGACATTTCTAAGCACGTAAATGTTATCGATTCCAAGAGACATGTCGAGAAGATTCTTTTTGGAAATTTTCAATTTTTCTGATTTTGTATTCATATATATATATATATACCTGTTGTCCTCAGCATTGCTATGTGAAGGTGGAATAGTAATTCCAACTCTTATCGTGATGTAGCTGTCTTGTTTGCTTAAGGAACAATTTTTAGAACCAGCTTTGAACTTGACTGTTCATTGCTGTGGTCTTGAATTTCGAGTTCTGAACGGTTATGATCAGAAGTCATTTGATGAAGAACGAGGCTTGAACTGCGTTGTTCAAACGTCATTTGATGAAGAACGAGGCTTGAACTGCGTTGTTCAAACGTCATTGCTGAAGATTTCATCTTTTGTGAAACCATTCTGGCACTGGTTTCTTAGATATCAGTAATTTCAGCAACCACACTCTGAGATTTTCCTGCTTTTCATTGTATAGTGCATCTGCATTTAGGTCAATTTTTTGTTGCTTTTGACCATTGAATGACGTACCTGCACTTAAACCCAGAGTTTGTTTGCATGCATGAATATGATGGATATCTACATTTGAACCATGTGTGGGTTCACTTTTAACCTTGCTCGTGCAAGAGTTGAATAACTTTCCTGTGGGAACCCACCTAAGACCAACAGTCTTGAGAATTCTACCCGTTAGTTGCCACCTAAGACAAGATCTAAGATTCATTGTTTTCTCAGGGACAGTGGTAGTCTTTTTGTTTGAGAACCTATGTCCTGTAGGGATCTGTCTTTCTGGTTTCTTAGATGCACTTGACTTTTCTACGGGCATATATCTCTTTGTTGTCTTATGGGATTTTGCATCCTTATTCTGTGCAGAGGCACGAGGATTTAACCTTGAGAGGTATTCTAAGACGCATTCATCATGATTTGCACTGTAAAGGCACTTTTTGCATGTAGGACATTGCAAGTCATTGAACTTCAAGAAAGGCTTTTGTTTCCTATGTTCTCCTAAGTGAACATCTTTGTTTGAAACCCGACTACTCATTGATGCTTGCCAATTCCTAGGTTTTGGTTTGCAACCATTAGCAGTGTTGGGTAATCTAGCAGGATCAATCATACTAGGTTTTCCATTCACATCTTTGTCTTTCTGAAGTTGTGCACTTTTCTTAGCTTTCTCTAGGTAGTAGTTATGAACCATGTCATTTGAGCCTACAAATTCTTTAGGTGACTGAAATGACACATGCTTTGGGTTATTCCTAGAGGGGCCAGGTGCAATCACATTGGTGTTTCGAACTGCTTGTTTTCTAATCTGAGGCAAATTCTGTTGAGTGACTTGTTTAAACAAACCATCCGACACATTAGTTTTATTAACCGACTGTTTCGTTTGAAAACTTCTCATTTCAGGAGAATTTGAAAAAGGAGTCGGTTTTCCTAAAACTGATGGTTTTGGAATTCGTTGAGCATTTGGTTGTCGAACAACAGATGGTTTATTAAACTGAGTTTCCACAGACTTTCCCTTGCAGTTCTCGATGAGTTTCTTTAACTCACTTATGCGTAGAGAAGATATGCATTATCACTTCCTAATATATCTCATGCATATCCCTTATTCTTAACTAACTACTAAATATACGGGTTGACTATACTTATGACAGCGTGAACTATGCTCCAGTAGGAACCCAATTTGTACTAACAGCCAGACGTATAATAACTTCTCCGCAATGAAATACATAATTGCCAGAGGAACTATAAATGTTCTACGAAGGAATACTTAACTATTACAAAATAATATTCCTAACAATCTCACCTAAACTTGAATTTTGACTAGTTAAACTTCGTATCTAGATGATCAGTTACCTTGAGGATTGAGACATGCCTAGGAACATCTGCAAAACACTGACCAGTATAAGAAACAGCAGACGAAAAAAACATATGAGCTGATGTGTTATGAGACTTGAGACCTAGAACTAGCAGACTCTGAACGGCTCCATTTCCTTGAAAAAGTAGCATAATAGAACCACTCTAGCATCATGTAGTAGTTTTGATGAGCTTTTACCAAGTAGTACTCACTTTTGGGCTAGCTAGTTCCTTTGGGCTGGAATATAGCGTCACCCTCATCTGGTTTTGTATCCAAAGTACCTGTCCACAACAATTTGCAGCAGCAACATATTCAGCCTCAGTGGAAGAGGTAGCCACAATGGTTTGCTTCTTGCATTGCCATGAAATCAACCTCCTACCTAGAAACTGACATCCTCCAGTTGTGGATTTCCTATCACCATGAGCACCAGCATAATCACTGTCACTATAAGCTTCCAACACAAAAGGTGAATCTCTTGGGTACCAAAGACCTAATTTAGGTTGGCCTTTAAGATACTTAAAGATCTTCTTTACTGCATTCAAGTTGGAAGTTAAAGGTGTAACTTGATGTCTTGAACAAGCACTAACTGCAAACATGATATCAGGTCTTGAAGCTGTCAAATACATAAGTGAACCTATCATAGATCTGTATAGATGAACATTAACAGCATCATCAGGTTCATTATTGGATTTAGGCTTTGGAGCTTCATATGGAGTTGTTGCAGTTCTCACACTTTCCAAATCAAACTTCTTTAGGATATCATGCACATATTTTTCTTGATGAATAAAAATCCCATCAGACTGTTGCTTGACCTGTAGTCCTAAGAAGAATGTTAATTCACCCATAGCACTCATCTCAAACTCACTTTTCATCAGTTTTTCAAACTCATCACACCAGGCCTTCTTTGTGGATCCAAAGATAATGTCATCCACATACACTTGTACAAGGATGATATCTCTGGAATTCTTCTTGATAAAGAGAGTTTTGTCAATAGTGCCTCTTCTGTAACCATGCTTCAGCAAGAAAGTAGACAATCTAGCATACCAGGCCCTTGGTGCTTGATGAAGTCCATACAATGCCTTTACAACCTTGTAAACCAGCTTGGGATTTTGAGGGTCCACAAATCCTTTAGGTTGAGTCACATAAACTTCCTCTTCAATCTCCCCGTAGAGAAAGGCACTCTTCACATCCATTTGGTACGCCAAAAATCCCATATAAGAAGCAAAAGCTAAAAACAGTCGAATAGCTTCAATCCTTGCCACTGGTGCAAATACCTCATCATAATCAATGCCCTCCTCTTGCCTGTGACCTTGAGCTACTAGCCTAGCTTTATTCCTTACCACAATACCTCTGGCATCCCTCTTGTTCTTTAGAATCCATTTTGTCCCAATGGCTGTCTTTCCTTCTGGCAAAGGGACAAGTTTCCACACATTTTGATTCAGAAACTGTTGCATCTCTTCTTGCATAGCATCTACCCAACCTGGATCTTCAAGTGCTTGAGCTACAGTACTTGGTTCAAGTTGAGACAGAAAACAAGCAAAAAGGCAATGAAGATAGTCTGTGTGATTGTTCCTTTGCTGATCATGAATGTAGCTGACAAAAGCACTTTCACCAAACTGTGACTTTTGCACCTTACTTCTTGTCTGAACAGCTGAAGTGGGATCTCCAAGAATCAAGGATTGAGGATGTATAGTGTTTACCCTCTTAGTAACAAGAGAGTTGACATCCACAGTTGGTGCTAGGTTATTGGCATCAGCACCAAAGTCATCATCATAAGAGGAGGAAGAGAAAATGCCTATGCTTGGATGGTGATGAATATCTTCCAATTCAGAGCTTGAGGACAATGAATTACCAAGGTCAGATGGGGTGGGATATCTTGTGAAGTGTGCAGGAGGAAGTGGTGTATGAGCAGCATGAACAGGTTCACTACCAGCAGGAACTGGAACACTACCAGCAGGATCCAAGTTCCTACGGGCTTCAATGGTGGCTTGTCTCAACAGTTCTTCAGTGTCTGTTGTAAACTCAAAGCCGAATTGCTCAGCTGCATCTTTGGCCTCATGTTCTTGTCTTTGAAGCATAGTCAGCTCCTCAGCATAACCTGAATCAGTCATTTTCATACCAGAAGTATCTTTGACCGCAGAACCTGGGGGGGGGGGGGGGGGGGGGGGGGGGGGGGGGGGGGGGGGGGGGGGGGGGGGGGGGGGGGGGGGGGGGGGGGGGGGGGGGGTGGGGGGGGGTGGGGGGGGGGGGGTTGGGGGGGGGGGGGGGGGGGGGGGGGGGGGGGGGGGGGGGGTGGGGGGGGGGGCCTTCTTTGTGGATCCATATATAATGTCATCCATACACTTGTTCAAGGATGATTATCTCTGGATGTCTTCTTGATAAAGAGAGTCTTGTCAATAGTGCCTCTTCTGTAACCATACTTCAGCAAGTAAGTAAGACCAATCTGCATACCATGGCCCTCAATTGTGCTTGATGAATAGTCCATACAATGCCCGTTAAACCTTGTAACCAGCTTGGATTTTGAGGTGTCCACAAATCTTTAGTTTGTGTCACAGTAAATTCCTCTTCAATCTTCCACGTAGAGAAAGGCACTCTTCACATCCATTTGGACGCCAAAAATCCATTATAAGATAGGCAAAAGCTTAAAAAATCATCTCGAATAGCTTCATTCCTTGCCACTGGGCAAATACCTCTTCTATAATCAATGCCTCAATGCCCTCCTCTTGCCTATGACCTTGAGCCACCAGTCTGGCTTTGTTCCTTACTACTATACCTCTGGCATCTCTTTTGTTCTTCAGAATCCATTTTGTCCCAATAGCAATTTTCCCATCTGGCAAAGGTACAAGCTTCCATACCTTCTGATTAATAAACTGTTGCATCTCCTCTTGCATAGCCTCAACCCAATCTGGATCTTCAAGTGCTTGAGCTACAGTACTTGGTTCAAGTTGAGACAGAAAACAAGCAAAAAGGCAATGAAGATAGTCTGTGTGATTGTTCCTTTGCTGATCATGAATGTAGCTGACAAAAGCACTTTCACCAAACTGTGACTTTTGCACCTTACTTCTTGTCTGAACAGCTAAAGTGGGATCTCCAAGAATCAAGGATTGAGGATGTATAGTGTTTACCCTCTTAGTAACAAGAGAGTTGACATCCACAGTTGGTGCTAGGTTATTGGCATCAGCACCAAAGTCATCATCATAAGAGGAGGAAGAGAAAATGCCTATGCTTGGATGGTGATGAATATCTTCCAATTCAGAGCTTGAGGACAATGAATTACCAAGGTTAGATAGGGTGGGATATCTTGTAAAGTGTGCAGGAGGAAGTGGTGTATGAACAGCATGAACAGGTTCACTACCAGTAGGAACTGGAACACTACCAGCAGGATCCAAGTTCCTACGGGCTTCAATGGTGGCTTGTCTCAACAGCTCTTATTTTCTGTTGTAAACTCAAAGCCGAATTGCTCAGCTGCATCTTTGGCCTCATTTCTTGTCTTTGAAGCATAGTCAGCTCCTCAGCATCTCATTAAGGGGGCGTTTGGTTCCTCTTTTAATTCATCAAGAATACATCATAAACATCATAACATAGTTATTAACACCAATCCCATGAAAATCTCATATGATCATACGCATATCCAAACACCCATAATCCTTGAATTCATCAAATACATCATGTAAAACACTTAATACACATAAAAGCTCATGTTTCCTCTAGCTTGAATTCATGTTTAAACATATAATTATCAACATACCTTGAATTGGTAAACACCATATAAACATGTTGAAACATCTTGATAACCTCCTCCTTAAACTCTCCTTGATTCTTGATTAACTCTTGTTTAATTTGATGAAATTAACTAGAAATCAATGAATTCTTCACTTTGAAGTAAATTGTATATCTTTGTTCTTTTGGGTGAATCAACACGTAGGAATGAAGAGATAAAGATGGAGTGTCCATTCTTATCTCTAAGGCACAATTTTATGTAATAAGCCTCAAGGGTAATTTGGTAATTTCCACTAACTTAGGCACTTGAACACCATTAGTCCCTTGTAGTAAAAACATTACATAAAAGGTCCTTATTTCCAATAAACCTAACAGAAAGACTTTTCTATTTATTCTAAAGTCAATAAAATATTATTCTGATATTGTGAAATTTGGGGTGTTACACAAACACTAGCATTCTATCGTATCTCGGTGACGTGTAGTGTATGCACACCGTAGAGGTTATCTACTTTGGTAACTTGTTTAGTTTGCGTGGTATTAGCTTTATACACACGCGTATATTCAAGACGGTGTATTCGTTAATTGTTAAAAGGTACGCGTTCTTTACCCCTTTGTTAATTACATATTATATACGTGTGTTTTTTCCGCTGCGTACTCGTATTTAATGGTTAAAAGTTGTAAAAACCCAACAAAACATAACTTTTTACAACGACAATAGATAACAACAATGTAGGGAGTAAACGTTAGTTGATTCCTTAAAGGTCGACCTTCTTAGTGCGTCATTTGAAAAAACAATTCCGTTTAGACTATTATCTTGAACACTAAAAAACTCCACCTCTTAAATTATTGTAGTTGGTCTTTCATTGCCAACAAACCACTTGATTTCATACTACGAAGAAAAAAAACATACTTGCATCCGCCAAGAGAGACCATAGTATTGGATAATATATTAATAGGCCTATGCCCGGTTTGTGTGCTTTGTGTTCATTAAGGTTTACGTTATATGCCTTATAAATAGTCGATTAAAAAACATAATACCTACCGGGGTTTTCATTGTCTAACATGATATCGGAGCGGGTCTGATCCTCAGACCTTGGTTGCTAAGTTGAGCCGCCGTCTCTATACTATCCCGTGAAACCCTAGCCACCACTATTCACCTATTTAAAGATTAAATAAAACCCCTGCCGTCAATGTGCTAGTCTTTGATCCCGGTGGATTTATGGTGGATCTTGTTTTGTTTTTTAGTTATCAAATTTACTTTTCTTTTCATTAAAAAAAGTTTTTTTATTTTTCAGAATACCTTGGTTTATTATCTAGTATGATACTTTGTTTTATCCTGGTTCTACCTTGGTTTATTTCGTATAAAAAAAGGATACTTTCGGTTATCCACAAAAAAAATGATACTTTGGGTTATCCCGTATGAAAAAAAGGATGATTTGGGTTATCCAAAAAAATATATATAAATAAGGGATACTATGGGTTATCCCGTAAAAAAAGCCTTGGTTTATCCAGGTTTATCGGTTCGTGACTTTCAAGTTTGAAGATTTGTTGGCGGATTTTTTCAACAACAATATGTTTGGTTTAATGCTTTGCTTTCGTTGCATGCTTATGCTGGTTGCTATTTAAATATCGGTCTCCGCTTACTATCGACTGTCTTCATCAACAATTTGTTGTTGCTTTAATATTTTTAGTTTTTAATCAAATCCGAGTTTTTGCGATTTCGCCGCTCGGATTGCGGGGGAGTATTGGATGATATATTAGTAGGCCCAAGCCCGGTTTGTGGGCTTGGAATTCATTAGAGTTTAGGTTGTATGCCTTATAAATAGTCGATTAATAAAACATAATACCTACGAGGGTTTTATTGTCTAACACATAGTAGTTTTACGACAGTCACAAGTACAATAATCTTTTTACATGTAACTTGTGTTCTTATTTAATATTTACACAAATGATAAATTAACTAGGAGAACAAAAATAATTTACAGTTGTCAAATTTGATAAGTATTTACACAAAGACTACAAAAAAGGTTTTAAGAGTTTCTTGAGTACCTGATGTAGAAAGTCTTATCGGATCACACACAATCTTCAAGTCTTGATGTTCCAAGCCTTTATTCTTGTTTGTGATCAATGTGAGTTCCCGATATGAAAAATATAGTCAAAGATGGATAAATTCCAATCAACAAGTCAGGAATTGTTAGCAAGAATACGACCAACGATCAAAAGCCATAATGAGCGAACAAAGATTCTACGAACGATGATCGAAATACTTCAAAACGAGTTCAAAACACAGGTATTTAACTTGTTACAATGTACTTACTTGTTAAAACGAGAGTGTATATTTTGTAACAGGGCCGTCTCGTGAATTTCGGTGGCCCTGTGCCATGACCACACGGAGGCCCCACTAAATATCAACATTTAGATTCTCGCTTGTAACATCCGACTTTATTTTAACGTATTAATGCATAGACCCACACTCTTTCTTATCTGATTCTTCAAATTTTCTTTTCTTAAAACGCTTTGAATGTTCGGATGTGTGCTTTCTCAATCTATGTGGCATGATTTAACATCGAAATAATAACAAAAATATCTAATTGGTGATACCTTATTACTCTCTCCGTCCCAAAATTGTTATCCCCTATTGACTTTTTCGGTCTTTTTCTTTGAATTTTGACCTTAAATATTTTGGTTTGTGTTATGTTATACTTGATGCAAAATATAAGAATTGATTGGTTTTTGATTGTATTTTCATTGTTATAATTTTCATCAAGTATTATATAACACAAACAAAAATATTTAAAGTCAAAGTTGAAAGAAAAAACTTAAAAAGTCAATAAGGGACAATAAATTTAGGACAGAGGGAGTAGTTATTATATGGCATACACAATACTAAAACATCTAATATTACATACTCTGTGTTCGATAAGAAAAAAATAATAACTAATCCAATTAATAAGTAGTTAAACAGTTAACAATTTAATTTAGAACATAAACGATTAAAAAGTTGTACTCTAAAAAGCAAACTTTTTAACAGAAACTCATAATAAATCTCTCCCAAACTCAGCAGTTGTATATTTATCCATATAATGAGTAATGGGACACGTTTTGTATATATATAACGTATTGGGATTTGGGCCTTGTCCCTTATTGGACCATAAGAAAGCAAATTATCAGATACTATCAAATTCAAGTTATATTAGTACTTCTCTTAAATGATAAAATTATACATGCACATATAATAACGATTCTAAAATTTGGTGGCCCTAGTTTGATGGTGGCCCTGTGCCAACGCACGGGTCGCAATTGCCAATAGCCGGCCTTGTTTTGTAATAATTTAGAAAAAAACGTGTGATAAACGGTAAAAACAAGTTTACGAAAAAGATGTACGAAAAAAAGTTTGAAGGACCAGTCAAGTCAAACTGAGATTTGTAAGAGTTTTTATTTAAATTTATATTAAATTTGAAGGGTTGGAAGTAAAAAATGTGGGGTATGATCGAGATCAGTTGGGGGTTTATTGAATTGGGGGGTTTTTAGTAAAATTAAGGTTTTAATTGAATTGAGTTTTATTTAATCAAATTGGGCATTTCTAAAGCCATGATCAAAATTGAGGATTATTTAAATCAAATTAGGGTTTTTTTTATAAATAAATTATGTTTTTTTTCAAAAGAAAATTTGGGTTGGTTGGAGTTAGGAGTTTGTTGATACTAGAGTTTTTGATTATTTGAACTTTTTTTATATCTGTTGTTTGTAAGTATGATTTTTGTCTTGTTTGATTATGATTAAGCTTATTTGGTCTTCATTATCAAGAGCTTACTCAACTTTGAAAAGGTCATAAGCCTGGAAAGTTGATCTTATGAGCTTATCAACGTGAGATGACTGCTTATTGAAGTTCATAAGCCTAAAATTTTGAGTTTATGAGCTTTTCAAAGCTCAATAACCCCATAAGTTGGCCAAATGAGCTTAATCAGACACCCCTATCTTGTAGTCGTTTACCTTGACTAGAATTGCTAAGACAATTTCTTACTTATATTAAAGCTAGGTGTTCTTGTTTAGGAAAAAAATTGAGTCGAAGTAGTAACAAATGTTTTAGGAAAATATATGTCACTAATCAGTTTTAAGATCATTGGCCTTTCCTATAAACATCATCCTCGCCTCAACTGACTTGAGATTAAAGGTCCCATTATCTTGTGTCTTTTTAGTAAAATGTATATTTTTTTATATAGGTATTTGTCCACGGTTCGTTCCCCCTCAAGACTTATCTTGTTGACGGCGACATTGACGTGACAATAGCCACATCTTCTGAAGGTGCATTATTTATAACAAATATGGCCTTGTTTTTCAAGAGTTTCAACGAGAATTGTAGGTCCAGTCCTAGACAGATCTTTGAGTCCTTTAGGGTTTGTAGAACACTTATGTAATCACAAGAAAACTACAGGAGAGACTCTAACAATAAACTAAAGTTTATGCGGAATATAAACAATAGAGTTAAAGAAGAATAACTAAATAACAATGATCCTCTATGGATCTGTATTACTATTAAAAAGTGTTTTCAAGATGTATACAACCCTTAGCCGAATGCTTCTTATATACTAGAGAAACCCTAATTTGCGTAGAGAATACGCATAGAGAAGATATGCATTATCTCTTCCTAATATATCTCATCATAATCAATTATTCTCAACTAACTACTAAATATACGGGTTGACTATTACTACTGACAGCATGAACTATGCTACCAGCAAAATGTATTTATCTCATTGATGATAAAATTGGAAGGGAACATCTCTTGAAGAGAACTATCTTTCTTACAAAATCGTGGTTAAAGCATGAGAATGAACCTAATATTTTGAAATCTTCAAGCGGATTATTGTCTGCTTATGCCCTGGAAGTTATGCTATTGTTTATCATCAACCGATTTTACGTTGAAGCTCAAACACACAGCGATCAATCTTTTTCGTGTAATTGAGTGGTTTTGGACGGGTTTAAATATAGAAATCAACCTTTTTCGTGTTTAGTTGCCTTTTAATAGAGTTTAAAAATACCAAAAGAACCTAAATTGGTGGTGTTCTAAAAACATGGGGTGAGGGTAGACTTTCTAACACGGGACATTTAAAGGTCAAAGTTATACCACTATACGCTCACAATGTATTTACAAATAAGTAGATTTGGGTTTACGCAAAAGAATGGTGGGTTAAGACTCACGTTGTAAAGCAATTTTAAGGTAGATTTTGCTGCCCTTTTTGTTGTTTTTCTAAGCTCCTATGGTTTGTTGGAAGATGACATAACGGTGGATGCACTGTCGTGTTAAAAGAAGGGTAGATATATCAATTACGGTACTATTATATATATAGCTTCATATATTGCCTCACATACCAACAAGCAAACTAAACAAGGGGGTTGTAAATTATACCTAGCCGTATGAAATACTACGGGGTTTCTAATTCATGTATTTTTAAATTTGCAAACCAAACTCCCCCTTAGTACACTTTTAGTTATTAGTATATGTTATTAAACTTTTTTTTATTGTGTCATGTAACGGTATATGGCGAAATTTCTTGAATATTATAGCTCATTTAATTAGGAAAAACATATAGTCACCATCAGAGGCCCAATAATTCTAGACTCAAAGTTGACAGGCGTTGTGTGTAAAGTAGTGAAGGAGCCACACATGAGCCTTCTCTTGGTAGAGGAGTTTTTGCTAAGTTGTTTGAACAAATATACGTTTGGTGAAAGCAACAGAGGTTTTGAAATCACCTCGATAAACATAGTTGACCTGCTCAACCCAGCAAACAATCTCGGGAGAAGTGTGCATAAATGTGGGAAATTTAGGCAAAGGGTTAGCTTCTAGAAATGAAAAAATTGGTATTATCTTAGCAAGGAGGGATATATCACTAGAGCAATTTCCAGTGTTAAATTCTAAGTTCATTAGGAGAAATCCAAATGATTGGCTAGACCTTAAAGGTGATCTGAACGAGATGATTAGAAATGTAAACGAAACAAAACAGATACATCTCAAAACACCCTCCTATTTTACGCCTATCTCCTCACAAGGTATAATACTAGCTGAGAAGCGTGAGATTTATAGAACAACAAATGTGAAGATGTTAACATCCAAAAAAAATTAAAAATTACAAGTTTAAATCACTGCCACGTATAATAAAAGTCTTTAACAACAGCTAGTATTATACCTTGTGAGGAGACATAAGCGTAGAACGGGAGGGTTTGCAGGGTTGAGTGGGGCAACTATGTTTATCGAGGTGATTTCAAAACCTCAAATGCTCTCACCAAACGTATATTTGTTCAAACAACTTAGCAAAAACTCCTCTTCCAGGAGAAGTCTCACCTCTGGCTCCTCCACTACCGTAAACATAACACTTGTCAACTTTGAGTCTGGAATTATTGGGCCTCTGATGGTGACTGCGTGTTTTTCCCAATTAAATGAGCTATAATATTCAAGAAATTTCGCCAAATACTGTTACATGACACAATACAAAAAAGTTTAATAACATATACTAATAACTAAAAGTGAACTAAGGGGGCATTTGGTTCGCAAATTAAAAAAATACATGAATTAGAAACCCCGTAGTATTTCATACGGCTTGGTATAATTTCAATCCCCTTATTTGTTTAGTTTGCTGATATGTGAGGCAATATATGAAGCTATATATAATAGTACCGTAATTGATATATCTACCCTTCTTTTAACACAATGCATCCACCGTTATGTCATCTTCCAACAAACCATAGGAACTTAGAAAAACAACAAAAAAGGGCACCAAAATCTACCTTAAAATTGCTTCATGATGCGGGTCTTAACCACCACTGTTTTGCGTAAACCCAAATCCACTTATTTGTAAACACAAACATGTTCTGCGTAAACCCAAATCCACTTATTTGTAAACACATTGTGAGCGTATAGTGGTCCAACTATCACCTTTAAAGGTCCCGTGTTAGAAATTCTACCCTCACCCCACGTTTTTCTAACCCCGCCAATTTAGGCTTTTTCGGTATTTTTTTTAAACTCTCTAAAAAGCCAACTGAACACGAAAAAGATTGAATTCTATATTTAAACCCCTTCAAAACCACTCAATTACAGTGAACCAAACACACCCTAGATTAAAAGACTACCTGGATCGGTGTTTGAGCTTCAACGTAAAACCGGTTGATGATAAACAATAGCATAACTTCCATGGCATAAGCAGACAATAATCCGCTTGAAGAGTTCAAAATATAGGGTTCATTCTCATGCTTTAACCACGCTTTTGTAAGCAAGATAGTTCGCTTGAAGAGATGTTCCCTTCCAATTTTATCAACCTGAGATAAATACATTTTCAGATACCGGACCAACAAAGCATAATGTCACCTAAGACCAAACTGGACCGTAGACCAAAATTGATTAAAAGGGTGGACCGAAATACCTCTTCCAGGAAAGTGAGAGCATGAACTCCTCTAAAAGAATTGGCAGATACGTCAAAATGCATGTCATTATTTATCAAGCATTTCACTAGTGGAACTTGCCAATAGTTTTAGATTGACCATTATACACTCGATATTCTTTCCTTTCCTTTCTTTTCCAATATAGAAACGATATATATGTAATTATGAAGGGGTAGGGAAGAAGTCCTTACAGCAGCCGCTAATACTACAACAGTCACTTGTATTCGTATATGAGCTCCTTAAATTCTTTCCCCGAAGCAATTACGTATATGAACCCAATAGCTTTTGGTGCTCGATCATCTGTTTTTAAGCCTGCTTACATATTAAAGTGAACGAGTTAAAAGTTGAAAACTGATTATAAGTATATCTATAAACATGTGTTTTCTAATAAACCGAAAAAGAAGAAAGAGATCTAGCTTTATTTTCGTTGAAAATTGACACATTTATGGAAATTCATTAATGTCAAAGGTGAGTAAGCCGTTATGAAGTTATCTTTTGTGGAAGAACAGAAATGCGAGTACTGTGCAAATGCCATTGGAAACTATTCAAATACATTAGATTAAGGAGCTTCGAGTGGAAACATAAGAAGTCGTCGCAATAAGTGTCCGTTTAAAATACGCACAAAGTTTTAAGAAATGTCACTAACTACACTCTACATCAATCAAATATCATCTCTTTCCACTCCAAAACTCTTTGTTGGTCCATGTAAATCGTGTAATATCTGCTATATCAACCACGACACCCATTTGGCATGCTATTAACATCATTTGTACTTTTCAATACTGTATAAATCTTATTAGAAATGAATCAAAGATTTACAAGGGATCCCAGTTGTTTGCGGACCAACAACCGGGATATTGAATGACATATAAAACTCTCATTGTTCATAGCTTTGCTTATGAACCAATGAGAGGAGGACCCTAACACTAGAATACTATGTATTATCTTTGGTGTCTAGAATCTCTGACCATCTCTATACCATCTCTATACAGGAAGTCACATATATATAGTGGGAAGTGCAAAGTTGAAACTTTCATTAAAGTATAAAGTGAATAGTTATTTTAACTATTCACTTTTTAGCAACTTTATGCTTTTGTACTTTTTGTCTTCTATTGCTTTGCTAAGGAAGTTCTCGCCAATATGTTCATGTCTTCATTTAGAGATGGTCTGCGAGAGTCAGTGAGCCATTTGTCAATACTCACTGACTCCATCATCCTGATCTTGATTCTTTCTTCACTCGCTAAGGTCTGCCTCAGGTTATAATGAGTCTTTCTTCTAGACTCTGAAGAACATATTGAGGATGACTCGCTGAACTTATTTAAGTTCAGTGACTTGTTTTCTACTTAGGATATATTTCATACAAATCCTGTACAAATGACAATTAGGCACTGAATTGGCCCAACAATCTTCCCCTATTTAGATAGAAATGTAGCCTAAGTCAATTAAGTGAGCATAAAGGCTTCTTCTTACATACTAAGTTACAACAAAGAGAAATATAGAAGAACACATTCTAATCATTTGTTGTCGGTGTTGCTGAACATTTGTTTAGACATGATGTTCATCTTCTTTAGTTCCATGCTTCTTGTTCCTGACTTTCTTAGTCTCTGATGAAGAACCTTTAAAGATGGCCACTTGGTACACTTAGCCTATTTTATGTTGAAATCCTAGTTAAGACTATTGGGCATTAAGTTTTCCCAACAATCTCTCCCTATTTAGATATACAAATAGCCTAAGTGAAGTTTCAGATTTAAGTGAGCGTAACAACTTCTTCTTACAATCTTACAATATATACAACAAAGAATAAAAATAATATAAAGATATACTGATTCTTTGTTGTTTTGTTGCAAAACACATCTACTCTTAAACCTTAAACCAAATATATCAATAAACCTCTTTTTGATTCATATATGAAGGGTTAAGAGACTTCATTAGTTTAGCAACACAGCGGTGCGGGTTCGGTGGAGACGGTTCAGCCATTCACTTTTGTGGATATTGTTTGAGTCAAAGGTTGTGGTTCATGTGGGAATTGTTATAAAATGAGTACTTTCTGATTAAAACAAACAACCCAAACAAATAATAAACCCAAAACATATGCATCACCTGAAATGATATCTTAACCAGCTCCTTGAAATTATCCGACCCGTCTTGGCTCAGCCCATATTGAGCTTCACTAATAAATAGTTTTATTTATTAGTTTCTTCAAAGTTTCAGGTATCCATACCCAAACAGCTTTCATTAATTTTCAAACCATATACCCGTCTTTCTTTCGGTGGGTCCGGCGAGTTCAGCTACCTTGTGGGTTTGTGTCCTTTGGTTCAGATGCTGTCTTTGGCTTTGTGAATGTGATTTTTTGTTTTTGTTTTGTTTTGCGTGAGTGGGGTTTTTGTTTTTTTGTTTTTGATGTTTGTTTTGTGTTGTGAGAGTGAGAGTTGGAGTTGTAGTGTTTGTGATATGAGGATATGTTTGTAGTGGTGGTTAGTATGTGAGGATAGGTTTAGCATTGAACCCTTCAGAAAATACATATGGAATTAGCAATTTTTTGAAAGCTTTACACCTATTTTTCACCATTTTTAGGGATTGAATCCCTTGGATCAAATTGCTTCGATACATCCTTAGTTTTTGTGGGTGTTTTAATACCCATGTTTGGCCTCAAGTTGAAACCTTGTGGCTTGACCAACTTAGTTGGCATTATAGTTTTTGGCAAACTATCACCCATCAACGATTTGTTGATTCTTTACCGGTAGCCGTTTGCTCCGGAATAGCCAATTCTTTCTTGCTGTTTAGGCATGGTGAATTGATTACCATTTTTTGGTGCGGTGGTTAAACCGACACTTGATGAACTTTCAGCACTACTATGGCTATCTGGATGAGGATAAAGGCAAGGAGATTCTTCCTTTTTGTGTTCCAATTTTACTCGGATTAGCTTTAAGTTTACAAACTCAAGCTCTTAGCTCTTTTAACCCAAAACTCCAAACTAAGTTGTCAACAACTGATGTTTAATCAGTTTCCCTCCCAAGCACAAACACACTGAACAAACTTTTTTGAGTTTTCCCGTAATTATTTTCATTACATTTGAACAAAACCATTTTATAGTGAGTCTTGTACCAGAATTTTATAAAAAGCAAAAAACACACCTCTTTTTGGGTTCAGAGATCGAGTTCAGAGTTCGGGTTTAGGTTCAGGTCTGGGGTCGCTGACCAAGGAATCGCTGACTATGACCGAGGTTCGCTGATGTGTTCGCTGACGGGTTTGCACAGGGGTCGGTTCAGCTTTAGTGACTTCTCCGACACCTCAGGGGTCATCTCAGGATTCAGTTCAGCTCAGCGACACTAAAGATGCACCCACAGAAGATGCACCCACTGATATTGTATTAGCTCCCCCATGGCAATTTCAATACTAGCTTAAGCTGAGCCCCATCACATCAGCATGACATCCGCTCCCTATACAACTTAACTCAAAACTACAACATTAGAACCAATACCAATTTTTGATATCATCTTCTTTAATTCAAGTTAAGCACTTAATGATTTGCCCTTTCACACTTGATATAATCACACCCTTAGAGTATCATGTTGACATAACTTCAGCTATGAACAAACACAACCCTTGAGTGGTCACGTCAGCGGGT
>BQNB010011061.1:0-12500 GCA_026074375.1 Tanacetum coccineum
AGTAGCAAATGTTACTTTGTTTTCCTTGGCACATTTGCTTCGAGATAATACTAATTCGGTACATTTAAACTAGCGGATGAGGCCAACTACTCCTTCCGTACCATTGAAGTAGAAAGGTTGACAACTTATGATTTCTTTGTAGTTTCCCATTTTTGCTACAGGAGTTCCAGTAGGAATGGTGTTCCTGTTGGGATTACTAGTACCTGCCATTGTTGCAGCTTGTGCTTCCAGAGCCGCAGTGACACTGTCAGCAACTAATTTTCTGATGGCAGCTTGAGTCATGGATGTTGCTCAGATGTTGACGTCCTTTTGGAAGGCATTCTATCAACATAAGACAACACGTAATAAAAATAATATCACAAGTCTTAAAAATACAATGCTTATTTTAACATGTTATAATACCCGTACACATTCTAACATCCAACACCTGGATCTTAGCTTAAATTCAATTCAAGGAAGATTTCCTTCTTTTCTAACAAACATGAAATCCTTACGAGTCCTTAATCTTCAACACAACTTTCTAAATTCTTCAATTCCTATCATGCCTAACCTTCTAGAGCTTGACATTTCTAGTAATAACTTTACGAGTATTAAGCATGTTGGAATGTGGAGACAATATCACCTGATTGGCATGTCAACAGGTGAATAAATGATTGGCATGTCAACAAATATATCTGGTTGTTCCCTTTATGTTTTGGAAGTTGTATACTTGGATCATAATCAATTGCGTGGATTAATTCCAGAATCCCTTAGTAGATTAACCAATCTACGAGTCTTGGATATGTCATCAAACGAATTGAAAACTCCCATCCCTGAAGCTATTTGTAGATTAAGATTTTTAAAAGTACTAGATCTGTCTTCAAATTCTTTAAATGGGATGATTCCAATCCCAGTTGGGAATCTAAAAAAATCATCTTTTTGGATTTGTCTCACAATAATTTACAAGAAAAAGTTTTCGAAGCCCATTTTGCTAACCTCTCGATGTTGAAGCACATGGATATAAGTTATAATTATAACTTGTCACTCGATGTTTCACGTAAGTGGATACCTCCATTCCAGTAGAAAATAGCTCGACTTGGTTCTTGCAAAATCTCACCGGAATTTCCTCAGTGGCTTCGACATCAAACAAAACTTAAGATGTTAGTGTTGTCCAATGCTAGCATTTCGGGACCACTCCCCTCATGGTTGCGAAAGATGGCTATTATTCCTCATATAGATCTTTCTTACAACAACCTTAGTGGATCTTTGATGAACCTTCCCTTTGGGTACCCTTCTAATGGCTTTTGAGATGAATATAGAGGACCTCTACTTTTGTAGAATAACCTTTTGAATGGGTCAATCCCTAGGTCATTGTGCAGAAGGAGAGCTTTAGAAGTTCTTGATCTTTCCAGAAATAGGCTAATAGGGAAAATTCCTAAATGCGTAGAGAATCTCGAACAGTTGCGTGCATTGATATTTAGTACAAATGCGCTATCTGGTGACATTCCAATTTCTATTGGTGGTAATTCATTATTGACATGGTTACACTTGAATGACAATGAGTTTACTGGGGAGCTACCTCAAGCTCTAAGGAATTTACATGACTTATGGATCTTAGATGTGCGCAATAATGAATTATCTGGAAAGATACCCGAATGGATTGCAGAACTTACTGAATTCATGGTTCTCAGGTTACATGAAAATAAGTTCAGTGGAAGAGTTCCTCCGTCTTTGTGTTAGCTACGAGTAAACGCAAGCGATTGTATCTAGTTTAAGTGCACAAAGAAAACACTTAATAAATAAACAAGTAATTTACTAACCATATGTTTTAATATAAACAATCAATACAAACTTGACGCCGAATCTTAAACTTGAAAACATAAGTGTTAACATTACCACCCTCTACGTTGCTCAACAACACGTCGAACCAAGTATGTCACAATGCTATACTGACTTTCACGTCTCTCAAAACACTAAGGTGACAGCTTTTGTTTCTTGAACCGGAATATCACAAACACCCGTGTATTTGTTTCTTGATGTAAGACAATCGAATCTCGCAAGATGATTTAATATTGATCGTCCAATAAATAAAAGTAGTACCATATTACATGCATATAAAATTGCATGATGAGCATCCGTATGGTATTGCAAAGCATGCATATGGAATGCAAAAGTCAAACACACAATCTATGGAATCGACAATGCTAGTTTTATTCATACATTTGGATCGATTGACTTTAGGGATATTATAAGTCGTATATGATTATGTGAATGGGACCGAATGAATTAATTGGAGGAGGAGATAGGGTATTTATATAGCCTCTAACCCTAGTTGTAGATAAACTATTGATACACCTTCATAATCCTTATCACAATACAATACTTATCCTTGTCTTTAAAATTTATCTCAACACCCCCTTCTAGAGCTACATGGTCAGCCAACAAATTGGACACCCACAAGGTTTCGGGTCTTTTGTCAATTTTTAGTCCCCTTCGTTCACATTCTTTAAATAGTTTTGTGATTTAGTTATAAAAATTATACACGGTTATTTAAATAATAAGTGAAGCATATATAACAATCCTAATAAATAAATAAATCTATACATAATTTAATATTTAATAAACGACTCGTCGTTCATAACGCGGTGCCCCCAATCAGGCTCACATATTCAACGTATACGTACTATCCGAACTACCATAATCCAACAGCTCCCACTTGGGAAGTTTGGAGTAGCGCATCTAAAACACTTATACCTATAATTGCAAAGTCTAGCAACCACACAATTATGTTTACATTTAGGAATACTTATGAGATAATGAGCGTTTCAAGAACAAGCTACAGCTTAAATAATGGGTTAGTTTATTTCTTGCTATATATCATCATCCCATTTGTTACCGATACCGTTATAAAAACCATGGACATGGATCCTAACTCCATTCCATATAGTTTTAACTATTACGTTTCTCGTTATAATTGAAAGAATTCAGATCTATACCAAATGTAATCAAGAAATCATCTTGAGCATTACCCTTTGTGGAAGCGGCAAGACAAGTATCTGATTAATTCTGGGAGAGCGTCCACAGGTATCTTTCTCTGCAATTTAAAACAATTGGAAGGAAAAATTCCTTTATTGACTGGCAAGTGTTTGTAGATGCTAGCTTCACATCACTTCCAAAAATAAGCATTTATGACTACCTTATTCAGGATAAGCGTTTGACTTATAAACCCAAAAAGTGATATCCCACACATGCAGAACTTGCTTGCATCTCAAGATCAAGGAACACTTTAAACTATTTTCGACGATCTTTACCATAACGAGGATCCAAAAGAAAATATTCGAAATGTGGGGTCTCTAATAATGCATCCCTTGTGAAATACACATAATTTTGGCTGGAACAATTCATATATTACAAAGATAAAAACCAACACTCACATTTGCCTTACATAACAATATTCCCATACTGTTAACCGACAATAGACATATTTAGAATGAAAAAATCATTCCAGGATTAAACATGCAAATATATGATAACAATTATTATATGAATGAATGACAAATACCACGTATCTTCATTCATCAAAAGTAAAAAAAATTTACTATACAATCCTAATTATCCAAATACTAATAAAACAAATATGCATGATACTAGTTAGTAAGTTGAATTCTAATGTATCCAACATTTTCAACATTTCTTTACAAGACAGCTAAATAGTCATCTGAGTAAACTTTTCGAATACTTGTTTCATATTCACATACATTGTGAAAGACCTAAATAATAAGATTGAGAGTCTTATTGTTCAACGTGCCATACTAACAGCAAGATCATAGAGTATGGACAAGGTCAATAGTACCTTTTATAGTGGGTATTGAATTCAACAACATACCTATCTCAACATTCATCTTTCTATAGTTTTCTTAAAATTAAAAGTATTCTCACTCTATAATGTGTAATGCAACAATGCTCTTACTGAGCATATCCTAGTTAGTAAGATTTTCATAAATATAAAATCCTAACTCTTTAACTAGAATTGATTTTTCTTGCATCAGTTGTACACAAACAACATTATGCCTTATATAATTCATAAACATTTGTATTTAACAGTCATCTAAATTCTCTCAATTAGATATTGTTATCTAAATACTCTCAATTAGATATTGTTGTTTTTAGCTCATCTTGCTCTCATGCAAAAGTAACAACCATCCTTTACTACACGAATATAATATATATATATTATAAATAATAGATATATATAATATATTATATATCTCCTATATGATCCACATAATGAATCCTTAACGTTATAAACAAACACAAGTTCTCCCAATCCATGAACAAATTATATCAAGTGAAATATACAGTTTAAGACTTTCTTAAATGATATATAGCAATTGTGTTGGACTTAATTTTCCACGTACGTATATCTTAAATAAACATTTATTCCAGAAGTCGTTTGGTTATCCTAAATCATGAAGTTTCATTCAATCTCAAGATTAACAACTAACTTTGATGGACGCATGAGCTTTTCATATGATTACACAACATATTTGAAATTTTTAAAAAAAAACTTAGTGCTCCCACTTGATGTCAGGTGTTACTCAAGAGATTATCTAATTTTAATCAGAATCATATTGTTGATTAAACATAGATCTCAGTTCCCTCCTAGATGCATAGATTCAATCCACACTTGGATTCTATGTTCTTGTAAAGCATTATAAATATTAATTTGTAAACTCATACCTTTTGATTACACACCGCGTCCCTCAAGCAAAAGCGAGTTAACTCAAAAAGGGAAAAAATATATAAAACTTAATTGTCATAATTACAAATACAGCTCATAACCCTTGATTACAACAATCGCCTCAGCAAGTTAATCATTAAGGCGAAAGCGGTTATATCCTTAGTTGGCCATATTCAGATTCAAGAAACCAATGTATGTACCATAAGTATATTTCTTTATATAATACATTAATAGCGTGTAGAAAAAAAGATTTATCATAGTCCAATTTGCTTGAGTAAGATCAAAAAAATTTAAACACAGTCAGGCATTAATATGTATACAATTTTGTCCTTATGAGCCTTTCTTCAAAAGAAACTCATTCTAACCTCACAGGTTTACTTTTTGGTCAAAGATCAATCAAGCTCAAAACTAGATATGCCCATTTAATGATGCATCTTGTCATATTAGTTTCTAAGATATTTATCAGATTCAAGATATGATAATTTATTTTATTATTTAGCAGGTTTAATAAGACCCTCTAACTTATATTCCTCAGCATTGATATAAAAATATCAATCCATTGTTGAGGCATCCTTACTGATTTATGAATGAGAGTTACATTATACTTTGGTTTGACATTTTCATGTTAACCTCAGTATGACATCAGCAAGTGAATTCAGAAGGTTATGTATTTTGTTCTTGAATATCTTCAAGATTTATAGATACTCCCACTTACTTTTGTAAGAAGAGATACTTCTCTAAATACTAAGTATTTAAGCAACAATAAATTGTTCTTAATTGGGAAAACACAAAACACATTTTAAGTTCTCATCTCTAGCTTGTTAATAATTAGCTTCATAAGATTTTAACAAATTTTAGAACTTTAATCAAGACCTAATGGGATCAATCCCAATCAATAAATAATATAATGTCTTGATACCTTCTAGGTTAAACTTTATTGAGTGTATCTATGACACACGTAAAATTCTAACCTTAATAGATTTTGGAGGTAGAGCAATTAAAGTTATCATTAACCAAACAATATGAATGTCGTTTGTTTCAACACAATAGACATACAATAAATGATGTTGGTGTAATTTCTAATTAGTATAAAATTGAGAGACTCCAGTCAGAATTCCCTAGATACTTAATTCTTTTTGGAATTCAAATATTCACCAATTGGTCAAATCCCAAATTGAAAACCACAGTATTTTAAAACCAAAAGGCAGTTATGAACGTAATAATCTTTAGAATAGTACATAACTCCATAGTTCATCGAGTTTCAAGAAAAAACAGAACATAGTCATTAATAATACAATTACTAGTCATTGAATAATACACGCAAGGACCATAGTTACAACTTGATGTTCCATAGTGTTCTCAAGAATACAGAAACATTCAAGTTATACGTTTACAAGTCTCTGATAATTTACAAGACATCATTTTAATGTGTATCAGCCAAGAAGACATGACAATTTACTACTTACTTTAAAGTTATCAGTCATATGATAAATTTCAAGGACTTTATAATTAAGTCATTAACAAAAAACATAATTATTCTAACTCAAGTATTCTGAATCGCAAACTTTTGCGAGTTCAAAAAGTAATTTCAAGTAATTACATACTTCATGTGATTGGTGACCATGCGTGTATACGGACTAGTGTGCGTATGGAGTAATGTGGAGGGTTGTTGAGATTGGGTTGGAGGTTTTTGGAGTAGGTGAGGTTGTGGAATGTGGTGAGTGGTGTTGTGTAGGGTATGTGTTGAGGTATAGGTTTTAGGAGGTTGTGGATTATTTATTAGAGTGTGGGTTGAATTGTTGTGTGGTAGGAATGTATGGGAGGTATTGTTTTAATTGTTGAATTATGTGAGGTGTGTGGGGAAGGGATATAAATGGTTATTGGTAGGAAAAAGGGGTGGGTCATTATTTGTGGGTTTATTGTTTTATGGAGAAGAGAAGGTAAATATAATATAAGGATGTCAATAATTATATACAAGTTGATTTCGAACTATAATGTTTAATAAGAAGTGGATTATTATTTTAGAGATAACATTTTGGAAAAACAACCTCAGATATGGACGTGTATGCATAGCTAAAATAAAATGCAATCTTACTTAAACATGTGTTTGTTCATATTCGGAAAGTTATGAATTATTTCAAAGCAAGCTAGAAATAATATGGGCGACTACCAAGGAACAAATCTTGGAGCTCCCACTGAAATTGACAACCTTACATGAATGTATTTTCAGTATAAATCACAAAGCCCTACTGGATATGTCAACATTGTAAGTGTTTTTACATCACCCAGTAGAAAAGATATAGAGCGATTATTTTCTTTCCTATCTCTCTCTTAAATGCCTAAAAGTAATGCAATTACTTAGATATTGTACAGAGTATATGAAACTCTACATATGTAGATGCGGACTAGCCATTCATGCTTTTATTAACTTTGAGCATTTTACACATGCAATTCCTCCTTAATTCGTTCTGCCTACCCACAAGTTGTTTTCATCACTAAAAGACTGCAGGTGATCCAGGAAATTTACCTAGAAGACCTGCTAGCAATTTTCTTTACTCGTGTGGTTTAAACTCATACATCGTGACAAATGCACGATGTAATTTATTTTGGTAGCTATAGATAAAATGTTCTCTAGAACTCAAATATTTTATCTTTCATTATTTCAAAGCGAAAAAGGTAAATGAGAAGCGATATTACAAGTGAGTTTAAATATATTTTATCTATAATTCAATTATAACCCTATCTTATTATTTTCAATCAATGAGAATAGATAGGAGTAAGTCTCACTCTTCTTAACAGGAAAAAAGACTATGTTTGTCTTTCAAAGAAAACAAATTTTCGTTTACGAATTATGTTGCAATAACACAATTAATTAGAAATATAGAAAGCTCCAATTTTAGTATTTTCGATAATTAATTTCTAATTGAATTAACTACCCAATTAATATTACTAATTACAGACAAAGATCCATCTTGGACCTCACTACTTGGTAACCCTAGAGTCCTGACCCAGTGAGGAAAACAAGTAGGTAAGCCAAGGGGTAAGCACGGGCCGTATTAATTAGCATTATTAATGCAACTCTTAGGTTTATGAAACTTGTCAAAACCTTAGTCAGCAATGTATAATGTTAAGACAATGTTTTATTATCATCTTATGGCCTCGTGTCCAGGGTCGACAAAGAGACTCAATTAAGTCCGACCCAAATGAAGAACGTGTAAAAATCGCGTCAAGGTATGACCAGTAGGAGGCGAAAATTCCCAAAACATGGGTTTGGAAGAGGGTCCAGGTCTGATACAAGACTCCAAACCAAGTGCAACGCTGTTTCTATACACGTTAATGGGCATAGACTTAAAATTTTACCTATGGGTATGCACATAAATGTGTCAAATGCGTGTACAAAGAGGCATGCAAAACAACTTTGTAGCACTGACTTTAAAAACATTATAGTAATGACATTGTAGTGACATGCCATGGTTCACGGTAACTCCAATCGAACGCACCAAATGAAGAGGAATCAGTCAGCGCGAAGGCGTATTAAAAACCTGAGTCTTTAGGAAAAATCCTCCTTAAACTTCTGCTTGAGCGTTTCTTGCTCTAGTGATGAGCCGTACTTCCCATGATCATACGCACACAGTTTTTAAGTCCATGAAATCATGTTTCTAGTATAAGTCTTATTAATTTTCTCAAAAATCAAATTTTGCACGAAACAAATAATAGGTCACAATGAGCATGTATTTAAACGTGTAATTAATAAACTAGTTTTAATATCATCTTTCTTTAGGTATTAGTCCGTATTGCATACATATTAGGCGCGTATCCAGTACAAGGTCAAGTAAAAATATGTCAAATACAGACTAAAGCTAATGATGAATTGAAATAACAAGTATGCATGCAAAAACCGAGTTCTCAAGGCAAATTCTTCCCCCAATTGGAGAACCATAAGACCCTCACTAGGTTTTCATCAATGTGCCTAGATCGCCTCATTCATCACAAAAGTGATTGAGTAGGTCTTATGGCCGGATAGGTAAACACAATCAGACTAAATATGTAAAAGATCTAACTTCCAAAAATAAAAGATTTTAGTTACTATAAATAAAATCGAGATCTTTTATATATACAGTGTGATCTTTATTAAAAGGAAACAAATATACTAAATTAACAAGTTTAATTTTATTCCCTTTTTAGCATTCAAAAGTAATCAAGATCTAGATCTACAGATTTTATTTAATTATGGCAAGGAGGATTAGCATGATCTTTGGCCATACTTGCAAGAACAAACTATTAACTAAAATATAAATGCGCCTGTAGATCAGGTTATATGGATTAAAATCTAGGCGTGTACAAATCAAGACAGATATAATTCAAAAGTGTAACCCTAAGGCCCAAAACGAGTCTATGACTCGTTCGATGCCATGTTGGGAATTTAACATCTAGGTAACCAGTTAAAGCTACGAGTAGCAGCGGATATGGATCGAGTGTAAGGCAATAAGAATTAACATTTAATAATTAAACAAGTAAGATTACTAACTCTTTTGTTTAATGATAAAAAATTAATAAAATTACGCAAATCTTGATCTGAAAACATAGTAGTTATAATTCACACCTCTACGGTTGCCACACAAATACACACGTCAAACGAGTAACGTCAACAATGCATCGTTACTTCAACGTCTCTCAAACACCAAGTGTTAACTTTTGTTTCTTGAACCAGAATATCACAAACAACCCGAGTTTTGTTACTTGGCTGTAAGAACACTCGAATCTCGCAAGATGATTTAATATTGATCGTCCAATAAATAAAGTAGTACCATATTACATGCATATAAAATTGCATGAGAGACATCCGAATGGTAGTTGCTAAGCATACATATTGAATGCAGAAAGCAACAAACAACTTATGGAAAACTTGACATGCCGTAGTTTATTCATACATTTGGATCGATTGACTTTAGGGATATTATAAGTCGTATATAATTATGTGAATGGGACCGAATGAATTAATTGGAGGAGGAGATAGGGTATTTATATAGCCTCTAACCCTAGTTGTAGATAAATAAACTAAATACCTTCAGAATCCTTATCACAATACATTAACATATCCCTTGCTTTAAATTTATCTCAAAACCCCCTTCTAGAAGCCTAATGGGTAAGCCAAACAAGTACAAACCCCACAAAGTTCGAGTTTTTGTCAATTTTTAGTCCCTCTGTTCATCATTTAAATATTGTTGAAGTTAATATAAAAAATAACGGTAACTCCACTTATTGTAAATAATAATGTGAAGCAGTATTAAAATCCTTAAAACATAAATAAATATAATTAAGTCTTATTTAATAAACGTAACTCTACTTCCGGGTACTCGTTAACGCGTGTGCCCCCAATAGGCCACACATATCGTAACGTATTCGTTGTTATCCGACAACCAAAATGCCAACAAAAATAAATTCAGTGGAAAGTTCCATCCGTCTTTGTGTACAAAGTTCAAGTCTCAAATTTTGGATATTTTAACAACAACTACTTAATTGGAAGCCACAAAATGGGGGTGGGGGGGGGGGTGTGCAACCCCCCCACCCAAGGAACCATTACCCCTCTGTGTGGAGACTTATTCATTATATTTTTTTTTTTTGAAATGGCAGTTGATATTAATAACCACTGTCGTCATTATACATATTCTGATGAGAACATGATTCAGGTCTTTAGAGGTCGTACCGTTACATTTAGAAACACATTAGAATTGATCGTTACCATTGACCTTTCAAGCAATGAACTGGTTGGGCAAATACCTGAAGAGCTAATGAAACTTACTGAATTGCTGATTCTCAATTTGTCCCGTAATCATCTCAGTGGAAGTATTCTGCATAACATTGGAAACATGAAGCAGTTACTATCTCTTGATTTCTCAGAAAACAACTTGAGCGGAATGATCCCTTCAAGTATGGTTCATATGAATTTCTTAAACTTTCTGGATTTGTCGCACAACAACCTGTCAGGTAAAATCCCACCTTCAACTCACTTGTGGTCCTTTAGTGATTCAGCATATGCAGGTAACGAGTATCTAAAATAATAAAATAAATAAAAAAAAAAAAAAATAAATAACAACCAAGAATCAAAAACAATAAAAAAAAAAAAAAAATAAAAAAAAAATATAAAAATCAAAAATATAAAAAAAAAAAAAGAAAAATATCAACAAAAAAAAGAAATTAAACAAACAAAATAAAAAAAAAAAAAAACAAATAAACAAAACATAAAACACAAAAAAAACAAAAAAAATAAAAAAAAAAAAAAACATTGAAAAACAAAGAAATAAAAAAATAACATAAAAAAAATTAAAAAAAAAAAAAAAACTAAAAAAAAAAATGACATAAAAAAAAAAAAAAAATATAAAAAAAAAAAATATAAATAAGAAAAAAAAAAAAAAAAAAACAGCAAAAAACTAAAACAAAAAAACGAAAAAATAAAAACAAAAAAATTCAAAAAAAAAAAAAAACTATAAAGAAAACAAAGAACAAATCAAAAACAAATAAAAAAACTACACAAAAGAATAAAACAAAAAAAAAAAAATAAAGAATAAAAAAAAATAACACAAATAAAAGAAAAATAAAAAAAAAACAAAAAAAAACCAAAAAAAAAAAATATAAAAAAAAAAAAAAAAATAAAAAAAAAAACAAAAACAAACAACAAAACAAAGAAATAAAATAAAAAACAAAAAAACAAAATGAAATACAATATCAAAACATAATACAAAAAAAAAAAATTCAAAATAAAAAAAAAAAATAAAAAAAAATACACAAAAAACAAATAATCAATAAAAAAAAAAAAAAAACACATAAAAAAAAATAATAAAAAAATATGCACAAAAATAAAGAAAAAAATACTCTTCAAAAAACAAAAAAAAAAAAAAAAACAAAAAAAAAATAAAAAATAAAATAAAAAAAAAAAAAAAAAAAAAAAAAATAACAAAAAAATAAAACAATAGAATACTAAAAAAAAAAACATAAAAAAAAAAAAAAAAACTAATTAAAAAGAAATAATAAAAAAATCAAGAAAAAAAAAAACAAATAATCAATAGAACAAAAAAAAAAAAAAAATAAAAATCAAAAAAAAATAAAAACAAATAAAAAGAAAATAAAAAAATAAAAACACATAAAAAAAACATAAAATAAACCAAAAAAAAAATAAAAAAAAAAAAAAAATAAAAAATAAGAAAACACAAAAAAAAAAATTAATTAGCAAAATCAAAAAAAAAAAAAAAAAAAAAAAAACATAAAAAAAAAAATAAAACAATCAAACAAAAAAAATCAAAAAACAAAAAAACAATAAAAAAAAGATAAAAAAAAAAACAAAAAAAAAAATAAAAAAAAAAAATCAAAAAAAAAAAAAACAAAAAGAAACAAAAAACAACAATTGAAAAAAAAAAAAAAAAACTAAAAAAATAAAAAATAAAAAAAAAAAAATAACATAAATAAAAAAAACAAAAAACAAAAAATAAAGACAAAAGAAACAGAAAAAAATACAATTCAAACATAAAAATAAAAAAAAACAAAAAAAAAAAAACAAAAAAAAAAAAAAATAAAAATAAAAAAAACAATAAAACAAAATTCAACAACATAAAAAAAAAAAAAATAATAATAACAAAAAAATCAAAAAAATTACAAATAAAAAAAAAAATAAATTGAAAAAAACAAATTATAAAATCATAAAAAATAAAAAAACATACAAAAAAAATAAAAAATAGATATAAATAAAAAAAAAAAAAAAAAGAAAAACAAAAAAAACAAAAAA
>BQNB010011061.1:20000-32134 GCA_026074375.1 Tanacetum coccineum
AACCAAAAAAAAAAAAAATTTAAAATTAAAAAAAAAAAAAAAAAACAAAAAAAAAAAAACATCACACAAAAAAAAAAACAAAAAAAAAATCAAAAACATCAATATAAAAAAGAAATAAACAAAATAAAAAAAAAAAAAGAATATAAATAAAAAAAAACAGCATCAAAAAAATGTAAAATTAACAAAAAAAAAAGAAAAAAAAAAGAAAAAATACCAAAAAAAAATAAAAAAATACAAAACTCAAAAGAAAAAAAAAAAATAAAAAAAAAAAAAAAAATAAAAAAACAGACAAAAACAAACAAAGAAACAACACAAAAAAAAATTCACAAAAATATAAAAGTAACAAAAAAAAAAAAATAACAAAAAAAAAATCAAAAAAAAAAATTAAAAAAAAAAAAAAAAAAAAAAAAATAAAAAAAATAAAAAAAAAAAACAAAAAAAAACATAATAATATAAATGTTAACCCCCAAAAAAAAAAAAATAATAAATAATAATCAAAAAAACATAAAAAAAAAAACAGAAAACCAAAAAGAAACAATAATAAAAACCAAAATTCAAAAAAACTAATTAAAAAAATAAAAAAAAAAAACTAAATATAAAATAAAAATATCAAAAAAAACAAAAAAAATAAAAACACATAAAAAAAATAAACAACAATCAAAAATCAAAAAAAGAAAACAAAAAAAATTAAGATAACAAAAAATAATCAACAAAAAAAAGTAAAATAAAAAAAAAAAAAAAAACAACATAAAAATACAAATAAAATCAAAAAAAAACAAATTATAAAACACAAAAAAAAAATTCAAGTTAAGAAAATAACAAATAAAAAAAAATACATGAAAAAAAAATGTCAAAACAAATGTTCAATAAAATAAAAAAAAAAAAAAAAAATAAAAAAAACAAACTAATAAAAAAAAAAAAAAAAAAAAAAAACAACAAATCAAAAAAAATAAAAAAAAAATACCGCATACAGATAATACAAAAAAAAAAAATAAAAAAAAAAAAAATAAACAAAAAAAAAATTGCAAAAATAAAAAACAAATAAAAAAAACAAAAACAAAATCAAAACAAAATAAAAATCAAATCAAAAAACAACATTATACCAAACAAAAAAAAATAAAAAAAAAAAAGGCGGGGGGGGCTCAAAAAGAAGAAAAAAAAGTAAATAAACAAAAAAATAAAAAAAAATAAATAAAAAAAAAAAAACAGCAAAATAAAAAAAAAAAAAAAAAAAAAAAACATAAAAAAAAACAAAAAAAAAAACAAAAAAAATAAAAAAAAATAAAAACAAAAAAAAAAAACAATAATCAAATAATAAAACAATCAAAAAAAAAAAAAAAAAAATAAAAACAAACAAAAAAAAAAAAAATAATATAAAAAAACAAAAAAAAATTTCATAAATTAAAAAAAAAAATAAAAAAAAATGACAAAAAAAAAAAAAAAAAAATTAAAATAAATCAAAAAAAAATAAATCATAAATAAAAATAAAATAAAAAAAAAAAAAAAAAAAAAAAATCCAAATAAAAAATCAACAAACAAATAAAAAAAATTAAAAAAAAAAAATTAAAAATAACCAAAAAAAATTATAATTCAAACAAAAAATATAAAAAAATAAACAACAAAAACAAAACAAAAAAATAAATAAAATAAAACACAAAATATACAAATACAAATAATATCAATAAATCAAACCAAACAAATTACACAATGAAAAACAATAAATAAATAAAATTAAAAAAAAAGAAAAAAACAATAAAACAAAAAAAGAAAAAACAAACAAAAAAAAAAATAAAATAAAAACAAAATAAAAATTCAAAAAAACAATCAAATATCAAAAAACCAAAAAATCACAAATAAAACAAAAAAAATAAAAAAAATTAATAATAAAAAAATCAAAAAAAAAAAAAATGAAAAAAAAAAAAAATAAAATAAACAAAGCACAAAAAAAAAAACAAAAAAAAAAAAAAAATAAAAAAAAATTATAAACTAAAAATAACAAATAAAAATCAAAAGAAAAAAAACTTCAAAATAAAAAAAACATCAAAAAATAACAAATCCAGAAAAAAAAATATATTATTAAACCAAAAAAAATAAAAACATAAAAATAAAATATCAATCCACAAACAAAAAAAATAAATAAATAAAAAGAAACAACAAAAAAAAAAAAACAATAAAAAAATAATAAAAACAAAAAAAAAATAAAACAAAAAAAAAAAAAAATAAAAAAAAAAATAAAAAAACAATTAAAACAAATATAAAAAATTACAATAAAAACAAATAACAAAAAACAAAAAAAAAATAATAAAAAAATAAAAAAAAAAAAAAAATAAATAATAAAAAAAATTTAAATAAAAAAAAAATCTGTACAAAAAAAACTCAAACAAAAAAAATAAACAAAAAAAAAAAAATAAAAAATATACTAAAAAATAAAAAACTAAAATAATAAAACAAACAAAAAATAAAAAAAAAAAAAAAAAACAAAAAAAATAAAAAAAAAAAAAAAAAAATAAAAAAAAATAAAAATTAATAAAAAAAATAAAAAAAATAAAAAAAAAAAATAAAAAAAAAAAAAAAAAAAAAAAAACATAAATAAAATAAAAAATGGTCATAAAAAAAAAAATAAACAATTAAAATCAAAAAAAAAAAAAAAATAAATAAAAAATAAAAAATAAAAACAAGAAAAAAAAAAAATAAAAAATAAGACAAAATAAATCAAAAAAAAAAAATGCACAAAAAATATAAAAACAAAAAAAAAAAAAAAATTCAAAAAAATAAAAATAATAAAAAAAATAAAAAACAAATACATAAAAAAAAAAAAAAATCTAAAAATAAAAAAAAAAAAATAAAAAAAAAATAAAATCATCAAAAAAATACACAAAAAAAATAAAAAAAAAAAAAAAAAAATATTACTCAAAAAAAAAAATAATAAAAAAATAAAAAATACAAAAAAAAAAAAACAAAAAAAATACAAAAAAATAAAACAAAAAAAAACAAAAAAAAAAACTTAAAAATCAAATAAAAAAATAAACATATTCATAAAAAAATAAACAAAAAACAATAAAAAACAACAAAGACATAAAAATAAAAAATAAAAAAACAAGCAAAAAAAAAATATAAAAATAAACAAAACAAAAATAATAAAAAAAAAAATAAAAAACAAATCAAAAAAAAAAAAAAACATAGAAAACAAAAAAAAAAAAATCTAATAAAAATGCAATGAAAACATAATAAACAGAAATAAAAAAAAAAAAATAAAAAAACAAAAAAAAAAATGAAAATAAAAAAAAAAAAAACACAAAAAATACAAATACATAATACAATAAAAAAAAAAAAAAATAAAATAAAATCACACAAAAAAAATATAAAAAAAAAAATTAAAAAATATAAAAAAAACAAATAAACAATCACAAAAATAAAAAAAAATACAAATAAAAAAACAAAATAAAAACACAAAAAAAAAACAAAAAAAAAAAAAAAAAAAAAAATAAAAAAACAATAATAATAAAAAAAAAATAAAAAATACAAACACAAAAAAAATAAAATTTAAAAAACAAATAAAAATATAAAATAAAAAAAAAAAAAAAAACAAAAAAAAAAAAAAAAAAAACAACAAAAAAAGAAAAAAATGAACAAAAATGAAAAAAACAATTAAAAATATTAAAAAAAAAAAACATTAATAAAAACATATATATAAAAAACAAAAAAAAAAAATAAATAAAAAAAAAATAAAAAAAAAAAAAAAACAAAATAAAAAAAAAAAATAAGAACAAAAAAAAAACAAAAACAATTCCAAAAAATGAATGTAAAATAAAAAAACAAATAAAAAAAAAATAAAAATAATAAAAAAAAAAAAATAAAAATAAAAAAAAAAAACAAATATTAAAAATAAGAAAAAAAAGAAAAAAAAAAAAAAACAAAAAAAAAAAAAAAAATAAAAAATATAAAAAAAAAAGAAAAAAAAAAATTAAAAAATGAAAATAAAATCAAAACAAATCAAAAAATCAAAAAAAAAAAAAAAATACAGAAAAAAATAAAAAATTCAAAAAAAGAAAAAAAAAAAAAAAATAAAAAAACATAAACAAAAAAAAACAGTAAAAGACAAAAATAACATAAAAAAAAACAATAAAAAAAAATAAAATAAAACAAATCACAAAAGAATGTGAAAAATAAAAAAAAAAAAAAAACAATGAGAATAAAAAAAAACCCAAAAAAAACAATATAAAAAAAAAAAAAAAAAAATAAAAAAAAAAAAAAATAAGAAAAAAAACATAAAAAAAAACAATCAAAAAAAAAAAAAAACAGTGAATAATAATAAAAATAAATAAAAAAACAAACATTACAAAAAAAACAAAAAAATAAAAAAATAAATATAAAAAAAAAAAAAAAAAAAAACAAAAAAAAAAAAAAAAAAAATATAAAAATAAAATAATAAAAAATCAAGAAAAAAAAAACAAAAAAAAAAAAAGAAAAACAAAAAATGACAATAAAACACAAAAAAAATAAAATAACAAACAAATAAATACAAAAAATAAAAAAAAAAAAAAATAAAAAAAATAAAAAAAAAAAAACATAAAAATAAAATAAAAACAAAACAAATATTCAGAACACAATATCAATAAATAAAAAATAAAAATAAAAGATTCATAAAAAAAAAAAAAAATAAAAAACACAAAACCAAACAGAAAAAAACATATAAAAAACAATATATAAAAAAAAACAATGACAAAAAAAAAAAATCAATAAAAAAAAAACAAAAACATAAAAAAAAATGCAAAATAAATAAAAATAAACACAAAAAATCAATAAAAAAAAAAAAAAACAAACTAAAAAAAAATTAAAAAAAAAACAAAAAAAAAATTATAAAACAAAAAAAAAATAAAAATAAAAATAAAAACTAAAAAAAAAAAAAATACAATCAAAATCAAAAAAAAACAAAAAAAACAGGAATAAAAAATAAAAAAAAAAAACAAAAAATAATAAAAAAAAAATAATAAAACAAAAAAAAAAAAAAAATCAAATCAAAAATAAAAAAAAACAAAAAAAAAATAAAAAAAACAAAACAAAAATATCAAATATAAAAAATATCAAAAAAACCTAAAAAAAAAAAATTAAAAAAAAAAAAAAAAAAAAAAAAAACAAAAAAGAAAAAAAGTAATCAACAAAAAAAAATAAAACAAAAAAAAAAAAAAAAAATACTAAAAAAAAAAAAACAAACAAAAAAAAAAAAATCAATCACATAAAAAAAAAAAAAATAAAAAAAACAACAAAAACAAAAAAATAAAAAAAAAAATCAAAAAAAAAAAAAAACAAAAAAAAAAAAATTTAAATGAATCAAACAAAAACAAAAAAAAAAAAAATATCAATAAAAACAAACAATCAAAATATAAACAAAACATATAAAATAAATAAAAAAATAAAAAAACATAAAATCTCAAAAACACAAATAACAAAACAAAATAAAAAAAATAAAATAAAAAAATACACAAAAAAAAAAAATAAAAAAAAAAACAATACTACACAAAAATAAGAGAAAAAAATGTCTTAAATCTGTGTGGCCCCCCCAATAGGCTCACATATTTATAACGTATACGTGCTATCCAACTACCATAATCCAACACCACGTACAAATTCCATGAGTCGCTATCCCCACATTCATCATCCCCAAATGCAAACGAAATCTCGAATTCACCCCTACAAAACAAAACACCAACATCCCATCAATCACCAAGAACAATAAAAAAAACTATTCACTATTAAAAGAATTGTTGAATATCAATTAAACCATTAAGCAATCCTTTATGTAGATACATAACCAAACTAACCACATCAGCAATACACGAATAAAACACAGTATAGATTTCACATATTTTCAGCATTTAACTAATCTTTTGCATAAAGCAACAATTTTTTTTCATAAACATCAAAACTCAATCAAGAACTAATTTATACAACACCCTTGTATAATATAATGCAAATCCCATAGAAATCATCAACTTAATACCATGAAAAAAAACACATGGAACAAATTTTACAATACAAAATCAAGTATAAAAAAGTTATCTGCATTTGATCAAGATGAGATGGAGCTGGAACTTTTTATGAGGTGTGTGTGTTTTAGGCGGTAAAATCTATGGTGGATGAGAGAGAAAGAAATTGATGTGGGGAAGACTCAACCCACCAAACAAAAGACAAACTCGATGACGCATATAGTTTTTATAATTTATAATAACCGGGTTTGGGTTGGGGCATGTATTGTGAAAGATTTGTGTGGGACAATTGGGTATGATAAAGATCCGAGTTTAACTCCAGATTATATTTTTTAATCGTTTTTTAACAAATAAAATAATGAAAACAATGCCACTTGATTGTATATATTTAAATTATAACGTGTTACGATATGTCTTATATATATAATGTTTAAAACCTGGACATTATGGAAAGTGCAACAAACTAGTCACTTTGGGATAGTTATATGTAGGAGAACTGCTCTAAACAACTAAATGTTCATGAACATTTTAATCAACCGTGTAGCAAAAAGTTTTTGTTTAGTTCGTTTATTTTATTAAATGGAACGAGCACAATGAACAACATTTACTTTCGATTAGTTTTAATGAAACGAACAAGTACAAAAGTCGTTCGTTATTTATGTTTCGGACTTCGATTATTCGTTCGTTTATGATCATATGTATATGTTTATATTCGTCTATCATATCTTGGTATTAAGTAGTTTTAAAAATTGTTTTACTTAAACAAAACAATACTAATAAAACACAATATTGTATATATTTTTGTAAATTTTATGTTTATTTACGTTCGATCGTGTATGTTCGTTCGTTTATGTTCGTTTATTGTCTTAATGTACGAACATGAACAACCATACTTAATAAACGAACATGAACAAGAAAATTCGTTCGTTTAAGTGATCGTGTTCGTTTATTTGTCCGACTAAAATTAAATAAACGAACATGAACAAGGCTCCGTTTGTGTTCGTCCGGTTCGTTTACGGCCCTGTGTCGAAATTATTCAAAAAGTAGACGGGTCAAAAGGCACCCAAAATGTAGATTTTTTTTAAAAAAAACCCCTGAATACCTCGTAAAAGGTCATTTCTTTTAAAATGGTTATGTTATTATCGTTATGGTTTTGTTATAGCCGTAACTATTTGTAATAATTAAAGTTAGGAAAAGACTAGTGTCGCAGATCCAACGTGACAGATATCACCCGTTTTGACGAGTTGGCCAATCAGTCGGATTAAATTGAACCAGTGTCATTTCGTTAACTTGTTCATTCTTTGGCATGGTTCACAGCTTTTCCCTTCATCTTTGTGAAAGTGAAACATTCCTCTCTAATTTGCTAAATGCATACTAGAATGACATTCATGGTTTGCATACCTTTCCTAATAAGCTAATGATTACTTATTAAAGATCTACTACGCATACAGCTAACTGAGCATGTAACACAATACACTCTCACCATTCAACATGTCGATTTTTTCACCTTGTCAACATGTCGATTTTTTCAGCTCTATAATTTGAAGCTTACATACCTGTCTGTCTGGAGGATAAAGTGGATTTTTAACCTCCTCATCACAACCAACTCGGTTTTATATAGATGCTAAAAGAACAATGCCTAACTTGAAGCAACATATTGAGCTTCAAAGATAAGTGAAATATGCAAAGAAAATCGACAATAGCCCCATCACAAAAATAGACGAACAGTATCAAATCACGAATGCTTAGTGAACTAAACAAACAATTCATCAAGTTTACGTTCATAGATACTTAATTAAAAAAAAGTGACTAAAATGTTGGAATTTATCATCTAAGTAACCAAGTTACTACGAGTACGCAGCGGATTTTTGATCTAGTAATAGCATATGGTTAACACTAAAGAAGAGTAAAGAGAAAAACGCTATCTCTTTGATGAATTAGTCAAGAAACGATTAAAGCACTAAACAATCGCCTCTACGTTGCTCCACTGCACAATCACGTTAACCGAATGTATTAAGCTTTCTATATGCTATGTTAACTTCATCACAAACTAACAACTCTTGTATCAACAATTCGATTACCAAACAAACCTGTGACTTGTAATCGAAATCAAAACTGAAATCGAGTTTCAAAACCCTAATACAAACCGAATTCCTTATAACCGAATTAATCAAAAAACCCGAATACCCTTTGGGTTTTTTTTTCTCTTCGAACAGAAAACCAAACAAACACCTTGTAGTATGAGATTCTTGAAGTATCGGCTGAGGAGAGAAACAAGAATTGAAGAAGATTAAAGCAAAGCTTTAATCGAATTCGGTGTGGGGTATCAACCGAAAACCAAATAAACCCTTTTGGGGTTTATTAATATAATCGTGATATAAAACCAAAGAAACCGATTGGAATTTGAGAGGGATATTTGAGTGATTATGTTGTACCTCATGGGACATGGGGTGAGGGGTATTTATAACCCCACAACCCTAGTTGTGATAGACTTAGGAGACCTTTCCTATATTTATCACAATTCCTTTTTCTAGCTCTCCTAATCCAACCGAACCTGGAACACAAGGAATTTTACAATTCGTTTCCAGTTATTATACATAACATCATATATTGTATTAATCGGTTTAAGTCCTTGTGGTTTATATCTTGTGAAGTATTAAATACATTCTCCGTGTATTAACGTGTGTGCCCCCAATAGGCTCACATATTCGTAATGTATTCGTGCTAGTTCGACTACCATAATCCAACAGCTCCCACTTGGGAGTTGGAGTAGCACCTAACACTCATACCTATAATTGGCAAAGTCTAGCAACCCACACAATTATTTTTTCATTAGGAATATTATGAGATAAGAGTTTCAAAAATCATCTCAGCTATTTAATGGTTAATTAATTTCTTGCTTAATCATCATCCCTTTGTTTCAGATACCGTTAAACCATGGATATGGATCCTAACTCATTCCATATAGTTTAACATTATGTTTCTCGTTATAGAAATAATTCAGATATACCAAATGTAATCAAGAATCATCTTGGATTACCCTTTGGGTACGGCCATACAATTATCTGATTAATTCTGGAGAGGCGCCATGGTATCTTTCTACAATTTAAACAATTAGAGGAACAAATTCTTTATTGACTACAAGTGTTGTAGATGCTGCTTCACATCACTTTCAAAATAGCCTTTATGACTACCTTATTCAGGATAGCGTTTGACTTATAATCAAAAAGTGATATCCACACATGCAGAACTTGCTTGCATCTCAAGTCTAAGGACGACTTTTAAACCATTTTCGACATTTACTCATGACGAGGATCCAAAAGTAAATATTCGAAGGTGGGGTATCCAATATGCATCCCTTGTGAATACACATGAGTTTGGCGGGAACAATCCATATATTCAAGGAATATAACCAACACTCACATTTGCCTTACATAACAATATTCCCATACTGTTAACCGACAATGGACATATTTAGAATGATAAAATCATTCAAGGATTAAACATGCAAATATAGGATAACAATTATTATATGAATGAATGACAAATACCACGTATCTTCATTCATCAGAAAGTAAAAATTGTCTTACAATCCCAATTATCCAAATACTAATAAAACAGATATGCATGATACTAGTTAGTAAGTTGAATTCTAATGTATCCAACATTTTCAACATTTCTTTACAAGACAGCTAAATAGTCATCTGAGTAAACTTTCCGAATACTTGTTTCAAATTCACATATTGTGAAAGATTTGAATAATAAGATGAGTGTCTTATTGTTCACGTGCATACTATTGCAAGAGTCATAGTATGGACAAGGTAATAGTACCTTTTACAGGGTATTTGAAGTCAACAACATACCTATCTCAGACAGTCATCTTTACAGTTTCTTAAAATGTAAAGTATTCTCATTCTATAATGTGTAATGCAACAATGCTCTTAAGTGAGCATATCTAGTTAGCAGATTTATCATAAATGATGAAATCCTTCTTCAACTAGAATTGATTATTTTCTAGCATCAGTTGTACACAAACAACATTATGCCTTATATAATTCGTAAACATTTGTATTTAACAGTCATCTAAATTCTCTCAATTAGATATTGTTATCTAAATACTCTCAATTAGATACTGTTGTTGTTAGCTCATCTTGCTCTCATGCAAAAGTAACAACCAGTCTCATACACAATATAATATATATACATAATGAATCCTTAGTTATAAACACAAGGTCTTCATCCATGTAACAAATTATATCAAGTGAAATATACCATTTAAGACTTGCTTCAATGATATATTGCATTGTGTTGGACTTTATTTCCGCATACGTTTATTTAATAAACATTTTTTCCAATGTCGTTTGTTTTATTTCCTAAATTCACAAGTGAAGTTTCATTCCAATCTAAGGATTAATATCTAGCTTTGATGGAATGATGCTTTCAATATGTTACACAACATATGAATTTTAAGGAAAAACTTAGTGCTCCCACTTGATGTCAGGTGTACTCAGGAGTTATCTTAATTTAATCAAAAATCATATTGTGATTAAACATAAGATCTCAGCTCCTAGATGCATGATTCAATCCACACTTGGATTCTATTTTCTTGTATACATTATAAAGATTATTTTAAACTCATAACCTTTTGATTACACACCGTCCTCGCAAAAGGTAATCATAAAGGGAAAAGTTATAAAACTTAATTGTCATATTACAAATATCGGCTCATAACCCTTTTGATTACACATCGTCCTCGCAAGGTAATCATTAAGGAAAGAGTTATGATCCTTAGTTTGCCATATTTCAGATTCAAGAAAACATGTATGACAATTAGTTATTTTTATATAATTAATGCGTGTAGAAAAGAAAGATTTAATCATAGTCAATTGCTTGAGTAAGATCAAATTTTTTTATCATCAGTCAGGCATTAATATGTATACAATTTTGTCCTTATGAGCCTTTCTTCAAAAGAAACTAATTCTAACCTCACAGGTTTACTTTTTGGTTAAAGATCAATCAATTTGATAACATTGATTTGTCTTTTAAGGACTGCATCTTATCTTATCATTCATATTTCTAAGATATTTATCACATCCAAGATGTGATAATTCATCTTATTAGTTAGCAGGTTTACAATGACCCTCTAACTTATATTCCTCAGCATTGATATTATTATATCACTCTATTGATGAGGCATCCTTGCGGATTTATGAATGAGACTTACATTATACTTTGGTTCGACATTTTCATGTTTAACCTTAGTATGACATCAACAAGTGAATTCAGAAGGTTATGTATTTTGTTCTTGAATATCTTCAAGATTTATAGATACTCCCACTTACTTTTGTAAGAAGAGATACTTCTCTAAATACTAAGTATTTAAGCAACAATAAATTGTTCTTAAATGGGAAATACATAATACATTTTAAGTTCTCATCTCTAGCTTGTTAATAATATGCTTCATAAGATATTAACAAATTTCAGAACTTTAATCAAGACATAATGGGATTTCACCCAAGCCACAGATAATGTCTTGAATACCTTCTAGGTTGAAACTATATTGAGTGTATCATGAAACACGCAAAATTCTAACCTTGATCGATTTTGGAGGTAGAGTAATTAAAGTTATCAGAAATCAAACAATATGAATATAGTTTGTTTCAACACATTAGACATACCATAATAATGTGGTATTCTATGAGTATTGGAATTGTGAGACTCTATCAGAATTCTCTAGATAACTTAATTCTTTTTTATTTTAAAACCAAGTGCATGCTATAACGTATATATCTTTGAATAATACAATAACTCTATGTTCATGTGTTTCAAGAAAACGGAACATATCAAGTATACATTACTAGTCTTGGAATAATTCAAGAACATCATGTTAATGTGTTAACAAGAAGACATAACAATTTTACTACTTACTTTATGTTATGAGTCATTTATAAATTCAAGGACTTTATAATTATGTCTTAACAAGAACATAATTATTCTGACTAAAGTAATTATGAACGCAAACTCTTAAGTTTAATAGTAATTTCAAGTTAATTTTATACTTCATGATCATGATTATATAATTCAACCATAAGTCTATTGACTAAAACATGTAGTCAAAATGTTGAAGTAGCTTACAATTATATCTTG